>JASDQU010373730.1:32562-59781 GCA_032191745.1 Picea mariana | reverse complement strand
GCATCTATCTATGTCAATGTAGTAAAACAACATGTCATCAACCCATAACGCCTCATAATCAAAATCAAATGTTTTAGTAGCATAATAATCTGAATCACTTACGAGCAAGTGTCCTCAAAGTATAAGTTTGCTCAGTGCGCTAGAGCGGGATGTTACAATTGTGGATAGACCTTATCTTGGCTTAGGAATCCTTTTCCCAGGTGGATTTTTATCCCCAGCTTGAGGGTGACCTGCTATTGATAGTTTCTAAGCGGTAGAGTCTATGGCTGGGAGGAACGCCTAAGGTCTATGCATAGAAGGTGGATTACGGCAAAAGATAAGTGTCTTCTTATGTGTATTATTCTCTGAGTAATGTGCATATACATGTTAAATATATCATGTGTTACAATTGTATATATGTATCTGTGCATGGATTATATATGTTGTAGAACTGCATGTTTGTTGAATATGCAGGGCATGCATTATGATTGCTTATATATTTTTCATCTTGTGATTTCTTATGTTATTTTTGTTTATGGAATTGATACATAGTTATGTTGGGTTGTGCATATATTGTTAGTTATAGATAACTATTGAAGATGTAGAGCATGGTAGTTATTAAGTGTTTCCTGTTAGATAATTTCGTCATAACGATTATGGAATTCTGAGGCAATACTTGAATCATTACACGCGTAAAGTGGTATTAGTCTGTGCACGTGAATGGGAGGGATCCCATGCATGACATAGGAATCATTGTGTGCCCATTTGTATTATGAGTTATTTCTGTTGCTATAGTATCCATCTTGCTAAGTAATTTCAGTAGTAATCATATATGTTCTAGCGCGAAGCGAGAAATGTCGTGTGTGCTGAGGGACAGTCGGTGTGGCCAACACAATGACGGTTGAACACACAGATTTGCTAAGACATAGTTATTGAACACGGTACAAGACTGGTTGCAAGCACTAGGAAAATGTAGCTACGCGTAGCACAAGGTCAGTTGTCTGCATTGTTGGTTTCAATGAGTTTCTTTCATAAAAGAAATAATTGATATAAGATATTTATATAACGAAGTTGCAGTGGTGGAGACTTTACAATGTGGTAATGTGACTCATCTAGGAGGCTGGATATGTCACAACGTGGTATCAGAGCTCAAATTTTGATGTGACATGGCCTTTGAGCAGAGCTGGGGACATTACAAAGTGGTATCAGAGCTCAAATTTTGATGTGACATGGCCCTTGAGCAGAGATGGGAATGTTACAAAGTAGTATCAGAGCTCTTGGTTCAAAATTGGACTTGTATGGGCCAGATATCCACATGAATTTGGTGAGGAGGGAATTTTTATGATGGTCGTGGGGTCGCAAGATGAAAATATGGAAAAATTAGCCGAGTGAAGAAAGGAATCATGTGCGCTAAGTATTGGGGTGCAATGTGTGTGTACTAAATTTTGGCACTGCGCAGTGCAAGACTTATGATGCACAGAAAATATCAGTGCGTGGAGTGTACATACTAAATATTTGAATTGAAGGGTATAGAACTAGGGTGCACACGTAATATGGGAGTGCAACACTTGCGTGATGAATATGGAATCCATGCAGAATTGATGGGTGTGTGCAAAATAATAGTGCATAGGGCATGCACATTGAATATTTCTAATGCACAACGAGCATGCATTGAATACGATCATTGAACAGAGAAAAATTATTGGCACGTGCATAGTGTTGGTGAGCAGTGCATGCGTATGGAATGTTTGCACTGCGTGGAACAGAATTAGAGATGCGCATTGAGTATTGGGTGCGAGAGGATGCACGGTGAATGTTGGAGCGATGCAAAGCAAAGCTATAATTTGTGTGGAATATTGGTGCGTGAAACAAAAGTTGTGTGCACTAGATAATGATTCGCGAAACCTAAAAGTTGAGCGTGCTAAATATTAGTTCCAATATAAAAGTTGTGCACACTAAATATTGGTGCCTTGTATGTGCATTTGGTATTTCATGTATAGAGCATGTGCACATGATGGATATGGGTGTATAACACATAATTGGTATACACACGAGATTTGAAAGAAATAAAATGAGAGAAAAGAGGAGGAAAAGTCATGGACAAAGGAGTCCAAATATTCGCCCATAATTTTGAATTAGGTTGTTAAATTCACCAGGGATGAGAAGAAAGGATTCTAATACACTTATGGAACATAATGTGCATAGTATTTATGGTTTTCATAAATTATTTATTATAACAAATATTTTTTCCTGCACGTTTTGTAGAGTTAATAATAATTGATCAATACATGATCAACACATAGATCAAAAGCATGGAAGATGCACAGAGAACCTACAGCCTTGAAGATGAAGTTAGAAGGATGTATGACAATATAGGTAATGAGGGTACATATTCAAATTCATATGGAGAAGCCAAGGAAGAAAGCATGAATTTGGTGAAGACCATAAAAAAATTGGAAAAGGACATCCTTGAAATTCTAAAGATGATAATGGTAGGCTTATGAAAGCCAAGGAGGAACAAGATGGATTCAACATCATTTTTCTACAAAGATTGGACAAAATTGATAAAAAGATGGATAAGGAGACCAAGTCAAGAAAATTGAGGAGACAAAAGTCTCATGTTGAGAGAAGAAAAAAAAGAAGTGTTGACAAGCATCACCATCACTCTCTAAGACATTCAGCTAGGAGAGCGCGCAATAGTTCAAGCCCATATCTTGTTAGTAATCCTAAGAACAGGTCTAGGGTGGATGAGATACAAGGAGAAATGAATAATATTAAGCCTACTACTTTTTATTGTGAGCACAAGAAGGATCAAAATGTCGAGACTTGGTTGTTGGGCATGAGAAAGTACTTTTATTCACATAATTACTCTTGACAGGCAGAAGGGATAATTGTTATCTACAAGCTCAAGGGAAAAGCATCAATGTGGTGAACCAGTTTGTGCAAGTGCAACACATTGATGAGAGAAAGGTTACTTGGAGGGAGTTCAAGAAGTATTTTCAAAATAAATACTTAACCAAATGTTACTATGATAGAAAAATGAAGTTATTTGAACTCAAGCTTGGAAGTATGACCATAGATGAGTATGAGAGGAGATTTTTAGAGATATTGAAGTATGTTTCTTTCATCAAGGATGAACATGTTAAAATTCATAGGTACTTGAGTGGGCTACCATCATTTATCAGTGATAAGCTATAGTATGATGGTCCCAAGACATTGGAGGAAACTATAAGGAGAGACAAGTGTCTCTATGATCAACATTGAGGAAGACCCAATTACCAAAATTCTTGAGAAGAAAAGAAGAAAGGAAAGATGGAGCAGAAGAAGAAGGGGGCCAAGCCACCATTCTTTAGAAATAATTTTCAGGGATAGCCAACTCCCAAGGAGCCCATGATGACAGAGGCAATGGGGAAAAGGCCAAGGAAACAACCAATGAAGTGTTGGAGTTGTGAGGGAGAGCATATGTACATAGATTCTCATCACAAAGGTGAAAAAGTGAGGATTGTTCACAATATACAACAATATGATACAGTGGAGGACATGGGTATAAATGTACCTAGGATCTATGCAGCCCTGGATGACAAGAAAGCTAAGTTTCAGTCACATATGATTGAAGTTGAAGGTAATATCAACAACCAAACCATTTCTATTTTAATTGATTCGGGAGCTAGTCATAGTTATCCAGATCCTAAGATGGTGGAAAGATTTAAATTGTCAAAAATCAAGTGGGGAAACCTTGGCCGGTACAACTAGCTATAGGAGAAAAAAGAGAAATTAATGAGATGGTTAAGGCATGTCCAATGGATATGAATGGATTGAACACAAAATCAGATTTAAATATTATACCTTTGGGATCATATGATTGCCTAATTGGTATGGATTGGTTAGAAATGCATCATGTTGTCCTAGACCGTTACAATAAACAATTTACTTGCTTGGATGAGAAAGGGAACTTGAGGACAGTTCGGGGTATTCCTAGGGAAGTGACTATCAGGGAAGTTTCATCCTTGTAGTTGAAGAAAATATTCAAGAAAGGTTGCGAGCTATTTGCAACGCATATGGGGTTTGAAGATGTATTTAGAGAGATAACGGGGTTTTCACCCAATATAGATATTGATTTCTCTATAAATATAATGCCTGGAACCACCCCAGTATCCAAGACTCCTTATAGGATGAGTACACCAGAACTGAAATAATTGCAAATGCAACTTGAGGAGATTACGAAGAAGGGGTATATACACCCAAGTGTGTCACCTTGGGGTTCCCCATTATTATTTGTAAAGAAAAAGTATGGAATGTTGAGACTTTGCATTGATTTCGGGAAGACGAATAAGGTAACAGTGAAAAACAAGTATTCTTTTCCAAGGATAGATGACCTCTTTGATCAATTGAAAAATGCAAAAAATATTCTCTAAGATTGACCTTGGATCAAGCTATCATCAGGTAAGAATTAAAGAGGAAGACATCAACAACACAACCTTCAGGATGAGGTATGGCCATTATGAGTTCACAGTAGTGACATTTGGGTTGTCAAATGCGTCAGTTGTCTTCATGTGCTTAATGAATGGTATTTTCAAAGGATACTTAGATAAGTTTTTCATTGTATTTTTGGATGGCATACTTATTTACTCAAAGTCTAAATAATAACATGAGAAACACTTGAGGATGGTGTTGCAAGTATTGAGAGAACATCAATTGTATGAAAAGTTGAGCAAATTCTCATTCTACCTGAGGCAGATTCATTACTTGGGTCATATAATTTCATAGGAGGGGATAGCAGTGGGCCTGGAGAGATAAAATCCATTGAAGGATGGCCAACACCAAGGAATGTCGCAAAGGTGAGATATTTCATGGGACTTGCAGGGTACTACAACATGTTTATTGAAGGCTTCTAAAATATTGCACACCCAATCACATCCTTGCAAAAGAAAGGTGTGAGATTTTAGTGGACTCTTGATTGTAAAAAGAGTTTCCAACACTTGAAGAGTTTGTTGACAAGTTTGTCAATTTTGAGAATTGTTGATCCTAATGAAGACTTCGTTTTGTGCATTGATGCATGCAAGGAAGTGATTGGTGGATTCCTTAATCATAATGGGAATGTGGTGTGCTACGAATCAAGGAAATTAAAAGATCATGAAAAGAACTATGCTACTCATGATTTGGGATTGGAAGCCATACTGCATGCCTTGAAAATGTGGAGGCACCACCTCATTGGATGAAAATTTGAATTGAGGACATACCACATTGGCCTAAAATATTTGTTTGGACATCCAACTCTAAATGTTAGGAAAAGCGGGTGGTTAGAATTCCTCAGTGAGTATGAATTTGATATAAAACATATCAAGGGTAAAGAGAACAAGGTGGTTGATGCACTCAATTGGAAAGTGCATGAGATGCATGCTACATCCATTATCATGTACAAATTAGATTTGAAAGACAGAATGTTAGAGACTGCAAAATTAGATCAACACTATGTGGAAATAAAGACAAAACTACAACAAAGTTTTTTGCAGAAGAAGATTGAATATTTTGAGTTAAAATAGGATGAAATCCTCATGTACAGGGGCATAGTTTATGTACCAGATTCTCAGAAGTTGAAAAATTTGCTAATAGAAGAAATGCACAATGTTCTTATGTTGGGCACCCAAGATACTAAAATTCAATTGCAATTGTCAAGAAACATTATTGTTGGCCAGGTATGAAGAAAGAAGTGGTTGATTTAATTGTTAGGTATTTGGAATGCCAAACAGTTAATGTTGATCATAGGCACCCAACTGGTTTGCTACAACCATTACTCATCCCTGAGTGGAAATGGGAAGGTGTAATTATGGATTTCATCACTAAGCTGCCCAGAACAACCAAGTAGCATAATTCCATCATGGTAGTGGTGGATAATCTTACTAGATATGCCCATTTTATTCCAGCAAGGCTCGCGCATAAGGCAACTAACATTGTTGATATTTATATGAGGCAAATTTTCAGGCTTCATGGTGTTCCTAAGACAATTGTGTCTGATAGAGATCCCAAGTTCACATCCAATTTTTGGAAGGGATTATTTAAAGGATTTGGGAAAAATTTGAATTTTAGCATAGCCTACCATCCAGAGTCAGATGGTGAAACAGAAAGAGTAAATCAAGTGATAGAAGATAGACTAAGAATGTATGTGATGGACAAACCGACGCAGTGGGAAAAAATTTACATTTGGCTGAGTTTGCTTATAAGAATGGGTATCAAACATCTCTAAAGATGAAACCATTTGAATCACTTTATTGCAGAAAGTGCAACACACCAGTCAGTTGGGACAACCCAGAAGATAGAGTAGTGGTTGGGCTATATTTGCTAAGGGAAATGGAAGAGAAAATGGTGAAAAAAAAATAGAACTTAAAGGCTTCCCAAGACAGGAAGAAAAACTATGCATATAAATGCATAACTCAATGAGAATTTAAAATGGGTGACCATGTGTTTTTGAAAGTGAAATCTAGGAAGATTTCACTTAAGTTGGGAAATTGTTCAAAGCTGACAACACATTATTGTGGGTCATTTGAAATCTTGGAGAGGATTCATCCTAATGCATACATGATTTCACTGCCTGCATTTATATGTATTCATAATGTGTTTCATGTATCTCTACTTAAAAAGTATGTGCCTAATGCTAATCATGTAATTGATTGGAATGTTATTCAGGTGGAGCAGGTAGGCGAATTCCAAGTTCAGCTGACGTGCATATTGGACTAGAAATTCAAGATTCTCTGGAATCGAGTAAGAGGACTGGTAAAGTTCCAGTGGATTTGCTAGGGTCCTGAGGATGAAACTTGGGAGCACAAGGATGCTATGCGCGTAGAGTACCCATATCTTTTCGAAGACTTTTGAAATTTTGATTGTACATAATGCACTGAGGATAGTTGCTAAATAAGGGGGAGGGGAATGTAATACCCCTAGGTTGAGCCAATTGCAATATAAATGTAATTTTATTATAGGCTGGTGAGCCTTGGGAGAACAAGTTTTGGGTACATTTTAGTGCACATGAACCAAGGGAATAGTACGCACTTGTTACATAACTTCGCACGCACCTCAGTAAGTGCATGAGGATTGTAGTGCACACGAACTAAGGAAAGTTTGTTTTCCCTTTTCATAACTTTGTGCGCACCTAGGTAAGTGCACAAGGATTACTTCAAAGTGTGCACCATACTGTGTTTGTATCCAAGATATTTTTGGGGTCAGAGAGCCTTTGTATATATGTATATTAAGGCTAGAGTGCCTACATGATTATTAGGTTGGAGACACTGGATTGCGATAAATTCCAGTGCTCCTATTTTTTGTAAAATGTAATTGCAATTAGATATTAATAAAACATATCACTGCGTGTATACCAATCAGACAAAAAGAGATGGGGGGCTTAATAAACTCCACTAGAATGGGAAAGAGGTGTGAAGATTAAAGAGAATATGTTAATAATATTTCCAAAAGTAAATTTATGGGATATGCATTTATCCTAAGTTCCTAATGAATGGGAACAGGTCACCAAGTGGACCTAAGTTAGCTCTTAAGGTGACAAGTGTCCAGTTATAATCATGCAAATATATTATTGGGCCTTAGTGTATTTGGGGGGGATTCACTCATTCCTTCAAGGAGTAGACCAAATTTCCTCTACTAAGCATTTGTATCTTGTTGTAATTGGTTTCCATCACATAACTGTGTGCTTGGGAAGGCCCATGCATGGTTGAAGAGGCAGGTTGTCAATACCGTGTGTGATTGAAGAGGCAGGTTGTCAAGCCCGTGTGCTATTGAAGAAGCATGTTGTCAAGCCCATGTGCTATAGTAGAAGTGGGTTTTCGAGCCCATGTTTGTTGAAGAAGAGGGTTTTCAGGCCCATGAGAATTCTCTCTAGGTGAGAGAACTGTTGATAATTACTTTCCCAAGGTGCCCAATTGTAGCTACAGGGCCCTGAGACTTCATGACCTGCCTATTTTTGAATCCCTCGAAGGGAAGTGGGGCAGCCAAAGGACTGTTGAGTAGAGAAGGGGCACACTTCTTGGGGTGGGACAAACATGTGGGGAATGAGGGACTATAGTCTATTTGTTGGGGTTGAAACCTTTTTCTAAGTGTTTTGACTGTGGATAGACTTTATCTTGGCTTAGGAATCCTTTTCTCAGGTGGAGTTTTAGCCCCAGCTCAGGGGTGACTTGTTGCAGAGAGTTTCTCAATGGTAAAGCCTATGGATAGGAAAAACGTCTGAGGTATATGTGCAGTTGGTGGATTAAAACAAAAGATAAGTGTCTTTTTATGTGTATTATTCTCTAAGTAATGTGCATATACATGTTAATTATATCATTTATTATATTTGTATATGTATTTGTGTGTGGGTTATAAATGTTGTAGAACTACATGTTTGTTGCATATGCAGGTCATGGACTATGACAAGTTTGTATGTGTTTATATATTGTTCAACTTGTGATTTCTTATGCTATTGTTGTTTACAGAATTGGTACATAGTTATGTTGGGTTGTGCATATATTGTTAGTTCTACATAACTATTGCATATGTAGAGCGTGGTAGTTATTAAGTGTTTTCTGTTAGATAATTTTGTCATAACGGTTATGGAATTCTGAGGCAAGGCCTGAATCATCGCGCGCGCAAAGTGGTATTAGTCTGTGCACGCAAATGGGATAGATCCCACATGCGAGATAGGAATGGTTGTTCATGTAGTTCTATTATGAGTTATTTCTATTGTTATAGTCGCTTTCTTGTTAAGTAACTTCAGTAGTAATCGTATGGGTTCTAGCGCAAAGATAGAAATGTCGTGTATGTTGAGGGACGGTCGATGTGAACAACATAATGATGGTTGAGCACACAAATTTGCTAAGACATAGTTATTGTGAGAAGTGTGAGACTGGTTGCACACACCATGAAAATGTACTTGCGTGTAGTTCACGTAGTTCTATTATGAGTTATTTCTATTGTTATAGTCACTTTCTTGTTAAGTAACTTCAGTAGTAATCGTATGGGTTCTAGCGCAAAGATAGAAATTTCGTGTATGTTGAGGGGCGGTTGATGTGAACAACATAATGATGGTTGAGCGCACAAATTTGCTAAGACATAGTTATTGTGAGAAGTGTGAGACTGGTTGCACACACCATGAAAATGTAGTTGCATATATTGTTAGTTCTACATAACTATTGCATATGTAGAGCGTGCTAGTTATTAAGTGTTTTTTGTTAGATAATTTTGTGGTAACGGTTATGGAATTCTGAGGCAAGGCCTGAATCATCGCGTGCGCAAAGTGGTATTAGTCTGTGCACGCAAATGGGATAGATCCCACATGCGAGATAGGAATGGTTGTTCACGTAGTTCTATTATGAGTTATTTCTATTGTTATAGTCGCTTTCTTGTTAAGTAACTTCAGTAGTAATCGTATGGGTTCTAGCGCAAAGACAGAAATGTCGTGTATGTTGAGGGACGATTGATGTGAACAACATAATGATGGTTGAGCGCACAAATTTTCTAAGACATAGTTATTGTGAGAAGTGTGAGACTGGTTGCACACACCATGAAAATGTAGTTGCGTGTAGCACAAGGCCAGTTGTGCGTGTTGTTGGTTTTAATGAGTTTCTTCCGTAGAAGAAAGAATTGATATCGGAGCTTTATATAGCAAAGTTGCAGTGGTGGATACTTTACAATGTGGTAACGTGACTCAACTAGGAGGCTAGATACGTAACAACGTGGTATCAGAGCTCAAATTTTGATGTGACATGGCCTTTGAGAAGAGATGGGGATGTTACAAAGTGGTATCAAAGCTCAAATTTTGATGTGACATGGCCCTTGAGCAGAGCCGGGGACATTACAAAGACTTTGAAAACAAAATTAGAAACTTCTAAACAAATAACAATGGCTCAGAACAGAGGGTTGTTGATTTCCAACTTTAGAATCAATTTATGTGTATGATTAAAGAGTCATAAGTCTAGTTTACTAACCCATGAAAACCATATAAACATAAAATGAACTCAACCCAAATGACACGTAGTTATCGTCGCTAAAACATACACAACCAACCATTAAATTATAGTGCACACTATTTAGCAATCACAAACAAATATAAACCAATAAACAATATCAAAATCAAATGGTGAAGGAGGTAAATAACCAAAGCAAGTCTTGAAAGGAGACTTGTTGGTGGAGGAAAGCAGTGCTCTATTGTAGGAGTGTTGAATGTAGGCTATCTACTCATCCCAGGTATTTGGATGTTTGTTGTTGTAACCTCTCAACAATTGCACCAACTTCCTGTTTACTACCTCATTTTTTCCATCAGTATAAGGATGGAAGGCAGTGGAGTACTTCGACATGGTATCCATTCTCTCCCAAAAAACTATCTAAAATATTCCCAAGAACCTATTGTCCCAATCGAATATGATGGAAGTTGGAAATTCGAAATGTACCCAGACATGGATGAAAAATAGTTCAATTGCTTCTTGTCCAAAGATTGTCTTCTTATAGGGAATGAGCACACACACTGTATTGAAAAGGTACACCACAAAAAAAAAGTATTCATGGTCTCTACGATTCATAGATAAACCTCCAACAAAATACATGGAGATGTTTTCCCAAGGTCTACTTAGCACTAGCAATGGCATGTACAAACCAAGTTTATGGTTTCTTGGCTTGCTTGGCTTACTAGTGATGCACAAAAAACACAACCTCTAACAAGATTTTCCACCTAATTCTGCATCTTTATCCAATACACATACCACTGCAAATTCGTCACTAGATTTTCCACACTAAAATGTCCAACAACCCTAGAAGTGTGTGCCTCTCTCATCAATTGAACTCTTATGTCCCGAGGCATGCATAGTTTGTCCAACTTTTACATAAACCCATCTTGGAGGTGGTATTCATTTCCTTCCATGATAGTGACTACCCTCTCCTTCAACTACTTGTAGACCCCTCTGAAATATTCATCTCCCTCATAATATTCACTCAAAAATTCATGACTGAAAGGCTCAAGCTGCATTATCATTCCAATTTTTGTAATCTTCTTCAATGGTGGTTGAGAGAGAATGTCTTCTAGTCTATTCATGACTCATTTCTTGTACTTAATCAACAAATGAAATTTCTACAAGAAACCTAACCATTTGTAATGTCTCACTTGTTGCATCTTTCTATGGTTTTGTAGATACTGAAGGGGTTGATGATCTATATGTATGACAGTCTCTTTTCCCTACAAGTAATGCCTCCATTTCTTTATTTCTTGTACAATCATAAATAGCTCCTTATTTTACGTGGTATAGTCAATAATTTCTCCATAAAACAACCCCGAATGGTATCACACATGCATTCCTCCTTGCATGAGCATTGCTCCTAATGCATATCCACTAGCACCAGTCTCCAGTCCAAAAGGTCTCTGCAAATTTGGCATGGTTAATACTGGAGCATCGATGATTTTCTTCTTCAAGTCTTCAAATTCTCTTTGTTGTGTCTTTCCCCAATGAAATCTTTTTCCTTTGGTAGTTATGGCATGTAATGGCACTGCCAATGTGGAGACATTTACAATGAATTTCCTTAAGTACTGAGCTTCTCCCATGAAACTCCTGACCTCTGTCACATTGGTGGGAATAAGCCAATGGGTGATGGATGAAATCTTCTCTGTATCTACCCTCAACTCTCCACCTCTAATCATGTTCCCAAGATATATCAAGGAAGTGCTCCCAAAATCACATTTATGCAAGTTGGAAATCAATTGAGTCTTCTTCAAGGTATATGATAGCTGTGTCACATGTGAAAGGTTTTCTTTCCAAGTGTTTCTAAACATTAGTATTTCATCTGGATATACTATCACAAAAGATTCAATGAAGGGATGTAGTACATCATTCGTGAGTCTCATAAATGTTTCAAGTGCATTGCGTAATCCAAAAGGCATTACTAACCACTCATACAACCTTGTCTTGTTTTGAACATTGTCTTCCACACATCTTATGATTTGATCCTCACTTGGTGGTAACCTAATTTGAGGTCTAGCTTAGTGAATAATTTGGCTTGCTTCAGTTGATCTAACAAGTCATCAATCCTTGGAAAATGATATATATTCTTGATGATGATCTTATTCAGGGCATGGTATTCAATGCACATTCTCCAGCTTCCATCTTTCTTTGGCACCATGATGATGGGTAAACCACATGGTGATGTAATGGGTCTAATGACTCCTTGCTTCAAAAATTGGTGCAACTGCTTACTTACTTCATTTTCTTTGATGACTCCTTGATCCAATAACTGGTGCAACTACTTCTTTACTTCATTTTATTTGATGAAAGACTATCTATACAACCCAATTTTAGGCAGCGGTGACTCTGGAAACCATTGAATCTCGTATTCAACCTCTCTCTTGGGTGGCAGTCCCTAAGGTTCTTGAAACATGTCCCTATAGGCTTCAATCAGTTTTTGTAGTTTTTGACTCTGCTTGCCACTACATCCTTCCAAGTATTCCTTCATCTCCAACTTGTTTCCTTCTCCTTTATTCTTTCCTTCTCTCAGAAACAACAAGACAAACTTCTTTGTACTTCCCATGATTCTTCTTTTCCGATGAGCACCGATCAAAGAGAGCTTAGATTTGTCTTGGTGTGCATTTATAGAATAAAATTTTCCATCCTTGACTAGCCTATATTGGTTCACTCTCCTTTTGAAAATGACATCCCTCACATAAAAATGTGTGTGTGTGTGTATTTGAGGTCAAAGAGTCTATGTGGTTATGAGGCTGATGAGCCAGGTGAAAATAGGTGAGTGCACCTATCCATACAAATGTAATCACACTCAATTTATTAATATTATCGCATTTTTGCACGCAGACAAATCAGACGAAAAGAGATGGGGGGATAACTCCACCAAAAAGGGAAAAGGGGGGGACTTAAGTCCTAGGGAATATTTTATTAATATTTTTGAAAAGTGTAATGTTGGATATTTATTTATCCTAAGTTCCTGAGAGATGGGAATGGGTCACCAAGTAGCTAAATCTACTTTTGAAGGTGACAAGTGTCCAATTTAAGGCATGCAAATATATTGTTGAGCCTTAGTGTATTTTTGGGACTCTTTCATTCTTTCTCATGTGTAGAAGGGGTCAGACCATCTGAGAAAGGACGAATATTACCTTATCTATAGAGAAAATCTTGCAAAGATTTTTTTTGTATTGTAATCAGAGTTTTGTTGTTGAAGAGATGGGTTGTCAAGCCCATGAGCATTCTCTCTAGTTGAGAGATTTTTTGTCAAAGAGGTGGGTTGTCAGGATCGTGAGCATTCTCTCCAAGTGAGATTTTTCCTGGGAATTGTTCCCTGGTGCGTTGGGCATTAGTTGTAGGGCTCTGAGATTTCATGTCCGGCCTATTGCTGGAACCTTGGAAGGGAAGTGGGGCAGCCAAGGGACCATTGAGCAGATAAGGGGAACAATTCCTTGGGTGTAAAAAGCACATGGGGAATGAGAGACAATAGATTAGTTGTATTAATGGTACCTTGGACTGAGAAATTACACTAATTATCATACCTTATCCTAGAATTAGGAACCCTTTTTCTGTGGTGGATTTAAGCCCCAACTCGAGGGTGACATTAGGAACCCATTGCGTAATCCAAAAGGCATTACTAACCACTCATACAACCTTGTCTTGTTTTGAACATTGTCTTCCACACATCTTCTGATTTGATCCTCACTTGGTGGTAACCTAATTTGAGGTCTAGCTTAGTGAATAATTTGGCTTGCTGCAGTTGATCTAACAAGTCATCAATCCTTGGAAAATGATATATATTCTTGATGATGATCTTATTCAGGGCATGGTATTCAATGCACATTCTCCAGCTTCCATCTTTCTTTGGCACCATGATGATGGGTGAACCACATGGTGATGTAATGGGTCTGATGACTCCTTGCTCCAAAAATTGGTGCAACTGCTTCTTTACTTCATTTTCTTTGATGACTCCTTGATCCAACAACTAGTGCAACTACTTCTTTACTTCATTTTATTTGATGAAATACTATCTATACAACCCAATTTTAGGCAGCGGTGACTCCGGAAACAACTAAATCTCGTGTTCAACCTCTCTCTTGGGTGGCAGTCCCTAAGGTTCTTGAAACATGTCCCTGTAGGCTTCAATCAGTTTTTGTAATTTTTGACTCTACTTGCCACTACATCCTTCCAAGGATTCCTTCATCTCCAACTTTTTTCCTTCTCCTTTATTCTTTCCTTCTCTCGGAAATAACAAGACAAACTTCTTTGCACTTCCCATGATTCTTCTTTCCTGATGAGTACCGATCAAAGAGAGCTTAGCTTTGTCTTGGTGTGCATTTATAGAATAAAATTTTCCATCCTTGACTAGCCTATATTGGTTCACTCTCCTTTTAAAAATGACATCCCTCACATAAAAATATGGGCTTCCCAATATGACTCCACATATGTCTAGAGGAACCATATCTGCAACTACTTCATCAACAAAGTTCTGATTGATGGAAAAATTAAATTTGCACTACTTGCTCACTTTTAATTCCACATCTTATGTAATGTCCCTAATCTGAAACCCTTTGTAATTGTACATATAGGCTGGTGAGACCTTGGCACCAAGTTTTTGATTTGTGTGCATCTGAGTAATGCACAGGGTTTGTTTTAAAATTAAGGGTGCACACATTTCATAGTGTTGTGCACACCTGGGTAAGTGCGCATGGTTGGACATCAAAGGAAGGGTGCACACATTTCACAGTGTTGTGCGTACTTGAGTAAGTGTGCGAAGATTACCTGGATGTCCAAATCAAACCAAGTTATGTTTGTGTGTGTGTATTTGAGGTTGGAGAGTCTATGTGGTTATGAGGCCAATGAGCCGGGATGAAAATAGGCAAGTGCACCTATCCATACAAATGTAATCACACTCAATTTATTGATATTATCACATTTTTGCACGCAGACAAATCAGACGAAAAGAGATGGGGGGATAACTCCACCAAAAAGGGAAAAGGGGGGGACTTAAGTCCTAGGGAATATTTTATTAATATTTCTGAAAAGTGTAATGTTGGATATTTATTTATCCTAAGTTCCCGAGGGATGGGAACGGNCCGTCCTTTCTCAGATGGTCTGACCCCTTCATTCTTTCTCATGTGAAGAAGGGGTCAGACCATCTGAGAAAGGACGAATATTACCTTATCTATAGAGAAAATCTTGTAAATATTTTTTTTGTATTGTAATCAGAGTTTTGTTGTCGAAGAGGTGGGTTGTCAAGCCCATGAGCATTCTCTCCAGTTGAGAGATTTGTTGTCAAAGAGGTGGGTTGTCAGGATCATGAGCATTATCTCCAAGTGAGAGTTTTCATGGGAATTGTTCCCTGGTGCGTTGGGAATTAGTTGTAGGGCTCTGAGATTTCATGTCCAGCCTATTGCTGAAACCTTGGAAGGGAAGTGGGGCAGCCGAGGGACTGTTGAGCAGAGAAGGGGAACAATTCCTTGGGTGTAACAAGCACGTGGGGAATGAGAGACAATAGATTAGTTGTAGTAATGGTACCTTGGACTGAGCAATTACACTAATCATCATACCTTATCCTAGAATTAGGAACCATTTTTCCGTGGTGGAGTTAAGCCCCAACTCGAGGGTGACCTGTTGTTGAAAGTATATGAGCAACATAGTCTATGGCTGGGAGAAACATCTGAGTTCTACACGTAGTTGGTGACTTTTCATAAAAGATAAGTGTCTTTATATGCTTTTCTCATTTACTGTGTGATTAATTATCTATGTTTAATATTGGTTTAATTATTGTATCTTGTTGCATATAAGTAATTGTTGTTATTTTTTATAATTCTACTTACACATGTAAGTGTGGTGTTGATATTCAGTATTTGTAGTTGTGCATACGTATGACAGTTGTTGTTAGTTTTTCATGTTAAGTTAACCTTATGATAATGGTCATGAGTCTCTGTGGCGAGGTGAGAATGACCGTGTCTGCAGGGAAATACTCTGTGTTCATATAGGTTGAAATCACATGTGCACACAAGGAAGCAGTTCGCATGCATGAGGAAATAAGAGTTGGTGTGTGCGCCAAAATGGTTGTGTGCACAATAGTGATCACATGTTTAGAGTGGATTACATGCACGGTAATGTTGTGTGCTCAATAAGTTGGTGCGCGAAGTTGTATTTTGTTACATTTGTTGTTATAAGTAGTGTTAGAAGAGGAAAGTTGTGTGGCATGACCTAGCTTGGGCTTGAGTGTGTTACTTCAAGTAATTCTGCACAAACCAATGTTAGAGTAGAATTTGTACACTAGTTTTAGGAGTAGCACAGTACCCATCTAGGTAACTGGGTACATTACAAATTGGTATCAGAGCAGTTTGGTAACAAGGATGTTACATTATGGTATCAGAGCTCTGGTTTCAACACTAATTTAATGTCCCTGATCTAAAACCTTTGTAATTGTACATATAGGCTAGTAAGACATCGTACCAATTGTAAATGTAAATGTACACTTAGGATGGTGAGCCATTGACACTAAGTTTTGGTGTTGCACACACCTGAGTAGTGCGTAGATAATTGTTATCAAATATAGGGTGCACACATTTCATAGTGTCGCACACACCTAGGTAAGTGTGCTCATTTCACAGAGTTGTGCACACTTGGGTAAGTACGCGAGAATGACCTGGTAGTGTACACAGAGCTGAGTTATGTGTGTGTGTGTGTGTGTGTGTGTGTGTGTGTATTGAGGCAGAAGATCTTGTGTGATTATGAGGCTAGTGAGCCAGGACAAAGATAGTCCAGTGTGCCTATCCATGTAAATATAATCATGATTATTAATAATATAATATTACATTGTTGCGCACAAACAAACTCATATGAAAAGAGATGGGGGCCAACTCCATCGGAAAAATGGAAAATGAGTTGAGACTTAAGTCTTGGGGATTATTGATATAATATTACATTGTTGTGTGCAGACAGACTCATACGAAAAAAGATGGGGGGGAAACTCCACCAGAAAAAGGGAAAAGGGGGTGAAACTTAAGTCTTGGGGATTATTTTATAATATTTTTGAAAAAAGTATAATGTTGGATAATTATTTTATCCTAAGTTCCCGAGGGCAGAGAACTAGTCACCAAGTGGCTTAAGCTACTTCTAAAAGTGACAAGTGTCGAGTTTAAGGCATGTAATATATATTGTTGGCCTTGGTGTATTTTAGGTATTCAAAATCCATTATTCATGATTGAATCTCATGTGTAGAAGGGGTCTGTTATCGAAGAGGATGAATATTACCTTAATTGTACAAAGAAGCTTGTGAGGAGTTAGGGGGGGATGTAATCAGAGTTTACTATCGAAGAGACGTGTTTTCAGGCCCATGAGCAGTCCCTTTGGGTGAGATGTTTTTTTTTGAAGAAGCAGGTTTCCAGTCCTGTGAGCACACTCTCTAGGTGAGAGTAATGTTGATAATTGTTCCCTTGTGCATTGGGAATTATTCGCAGGGCTCAGAGACTTCCTATCCGACCTGTTGTTGGTAACCCTAGAAGGGAAGTGGGGCAGTTGAAGGAATATTGAGAAAAGAAGGGGCACACTTCCTTGGGTGTGACAGGTGCATGGAGAATGAGGGATTATAGAATAGTTATAGGAGTGGCCGCCTAGGATTGATCAAGTCTGTTGAGAATTAGACCTTAGGTTGCTGCTAGGAACCCTTTTTCCCTGGTGGAGTTAAGCCCCAACTCAGGCGTGACCTGTTGCTGAAATATTATGAGAAACATAGTCTATGGCTAGGAGGAACATGTGAGCTATGTGCTCAGTTGGTGAMTTTCATAAAAGATAAGTGTTCTTATGTGCTTGTCTTGTTTACTGTGTGCTTGTTTATCTATACTTGATATGGGTTAATTCTTGTATGTTGTCGCATAAAATTAATTGTTGTTATTATGTATTATGTTGCTTGCACATGTAAGTATGGTGCTTATATCTTGTATTTGCAGTTGTGCATGGAAATGGAAATTGTTGATAGTCTTTATTGTTAAGTTAACCTTGTGATTTTGGTTATGAGTATTCAAGAAGAGGTTTGAATAGTTGTGTGTGCAGAGAAAAACTCTATGTGCATCAGAGGTTGGAGTTACTTGTGCACATAGGAAAGCAGTCTGCATGCGGAAGTAGGACATATTTGGCATGTGACACCAGGGTGGTTGTGTGTACAATAGTGTTGTGTGATCAATATTTTGGTGTGTACAATTGTTTGAGTTATTTCCGTTGTGAAAAGTTATGTTAAAAAGAGTAAGTTAGTGTAGTGCATCTCAATATGAGGTTGTGCACATTACTTCAAGTGATATTGTGTAGATTAGAGTTTAGTATAGTATCTATGTAGTGGATTTTTGGAGTAGCATGGCCCAATAGTATGCTGGGGATGTTACATTTTGGTTGATTCGGAGCTACAAAAGTTAGGATTGAGTGATGTGGCCCAACTTGGGGTGGTTGGGGATGTTACATTTTGGTATCAGAGCAATCTCAGAGCATGTTGTAAGTTGTGGTAACAGGACTCAGTTGGGATATTAGGTACGTTATAGTTTGGTATCATAGATATTGGTTCAACACTGGACTTGTATGGGCTAGAGATAAACAAGAAGCATCAGAGCTCCAGTGTCAACATTGAGCCTGCATAAGTTGAGTTATAATTAAGGAAAATTTTGGATTGGTAAGTGACAGAACTTGAAATTCCATCATGGCCATGGTGTCCATTAAGTAAGAATGAATAGATGTGTGCACTAAATTCATGATATTGTGAATTGCGATACTCAAACTACACAATAAATAATGGTGTGTGGGTGTGCGCACTAAATTTTTGGGACTGCGTAGAAACAAATTGTGGTGCATGTGCATTATTAATACACAGTGTTCAAGTTAAAATTGACAACGTGGATTAGTGTGTGTTGAATATCAGCGTGCGCACGAGCTTCAGAATAAGAGATTCTAACAAGATGGTGTAGATTTTTCATGGAGTTGTTTCATGAATTCATCTAACAAATCTTATTTTCTGCACATTTTGTAGAATTATCAGTGATTAGAGAAGGAAATAATCAATGCAAAAGGTCAAAAGAATGGAAGATGTGCATAGGACTTACAGTCTTGATAATGAATTCGAGGATCTGTATGTCGGTTTGGGTGATGATGGTACAAAATCGAAGGAGGAGTGCCTAAACTTGGTAGAAATCATAAAAGGAAAGCAAAAATATGTCCAAAGATATAAAGTTGATAATTAAAGTCTTATGAAATCCAAGGAGCAGCAAGATGACGTCAATGTCAATTTGATGTAGTGCCTAGACAGAATAGAAAAGAAAATGGACAAGGAGACAGTGTCGAGTAGGTCAATAAGTCATATGTCTCATAATGAGAAAAGAAGAGAAGAAAGGAGTGTTGGTAGACATCGACCTCACTCGTTGAAGCATTCTTTTAGGAAAGCACACAGTAGTTTGAGTCCATATCCTATCAGAAAGAATAAGAGAAGGACTGGGATGGACAAACTATAGGGAGAAATGAATAACATTAAGCCTCCTACCTTTGACGGTGAGAAAAAGAAGGATGAAGATGCAAAGACATGGCTATTGGGTATGAGGAAGTACTTCTATTTGCACAATTATTTTGTATAGGAAGAAGGGATAATTTTTATCTATCAGCTAAAAGGAAAAGCATCAATGTGGTGGGATCAGTTTGTGCAAGTGCAACACATTGATGAGAATAAAGTTACTTGTAGGGAGTTCAAGAGTTATTTCCAAAAGAAATACTTAACCAAGCAGTACTATGACAAGAAAATAAAGGATTTCTTTGAGCTCAAGCTTGGGAGTATGACGATAAATGAGTATGAAAGAAAATTCTTAGAGTTGCTAAAATATGTTGCATTCATCAAGGATGAGAAAGTTAAAATTCAGAGGTGGTTGAGTGGGTTGCCTTTAGTTATCAGTGACAAGATATAGTATGATGACCTCAATAGATTGGAGGAAACTATAAGGCGTGCTAAGTGTATTTATGAGCAACAAAGGGGAAGATCTACTTTCCAAAATGCTTGGGAAGACAACATGAAAAGCTAGGTGGAAGAGAGGAAGAAGGGGGATAAGCCACCATTTTTCAGAAATACTGTGCAAGGACAACCAAATCTCTAAGATCCCAAAATGTCGAAGACAGTGGGGAAAAATCCATGGAAATAATCTATTCAATATTTGAGTTGTGGCAGGAATCATATACACAGAGATTTCCCTCAAAGAGGTGATAAAGTGAGTAATACACATAGTGTACAACAAGTTGCAACAGTTGAGGACATGGGAAGAAATGTGCCAAGTATTTAAGTAGCGCTGGATAACAAGCAGGCTAAGTTTTAGTCGCACATGATCAAGGTGGCAAGTAAGATTAATGACCAACCCATTGTTATTTTAATTGAATCAGGAGCCAGTCATAGTTATCTAAATCCTAAAACGGTGGAAAGATTCCATTTTCCAATAATTAAGCTTGGAAAACCTTGGTTGGTTTAGTTAGCTATAGGAGATGTTGGTCCTAAAGTCTGTAATTGACTGCTAAAGGGTAGAGCTAGGCCACCTCAAGTTTAGAATGGTTGGTTTTTTGATAAGTTGGTTTTGTTGGTCAACTAAAGGATAGGTTTTCAAAGATGATAATATGGTAGGATAGGCCACACAATATAAATGTAATTTCTCATTGGCTAATGGTATGGAATTTGATGAACAGTTGGGGACATGGAAAGATAAAGAAAGGAAACAACAAGCAATGCAATGAATTACCTGTTGTGAGAGAATTAAGACTTAAAATGATATTTTAAGACCTAGAAATATTTGGATACAAATCATCCAACAGGTTTCCAAACAATTGATCTTTTTACTAAAACAATGGTTATATAACAGGTTGCATAATCAACAAAAACATGAATTAGGACAATAATCGAAAGAAAAAGGAAATGTGCATTGCAGACATCATACACTTGCATCCAAGATAAGATTAAAACACATACATATTTGAGTAAGAAAACACAACTGTCATCAATATATATTCATATGCATGACCATTATATGAGCATGACCATCCAATTCTAATACTTGAATCTCTTCCATAAAAACTTAACCCCCAAACAATACAAAAATTGCTTATTTATCATTGTTGTAGAGGATTTCGACCCTTCTCAAAACTGAAGCTTAACTTTGCATAAAAAATAAATGACTGGACTAACATTCATTCACTAAAACATAGATACACATCTTTAACTTGAGTGCATTTAATGGAAATATCAGTCATGGCACTCTTTAACTTAATCTCAACAAAAATCTGGATCATATCACACAAAAATGACCACTTATTGTGCTTTGACACTAGTATTTTGAACTTAGAATAACTAGACATATATAAGTGAAAAATAATTCTAATGTCTAAACTGGAGAGAAAAAACCCTTAACAAAATAAAACTTTTCATAGTTGTAACTGGTGGTGAGTCTACATGATTACCCACGCGTACTCCAACTGGAGTTCAATCCAGAATTTGGCAAATTTATGGAAACAATGACCTAAAATACCTCTTCTATTATATTAGACTGTGATACATGTCTAAAATATGAGAGAGGCTTTTGTTCATGGGTCTATTCCCAACAAAAACCTCTTTCATTTTTCAAAAATTCATTTCCATATGTTTGGGAGGCATGCCGAAAAACAATGACAACAACAGGAAAAAACAGAGCATGGCGAATTTATGGGAAAATGACCTCAAAGATATCTTTGATTCTCTTAGATCGTGATATGTGTATAACATATGAGAGATTTTTTTGTGAATGAGATTGTTCTAAACAAAAACCTCTTTTATTTTTCACAAATTTAGCTTCAGATGTTCGGGAGGCATGTCGAAAGAGAATGACAAAAATAGGGAAAAACAAAGTTTTTTCATTTTCTGGAAAAATGGACTAAAAGATCCCATCGATTCTCCCAAATAGTGATACCTGTATAAAACATGAGAGAGTTTATTATGCACAGGCATGTTTCCAACAAAAACCTCTTTCAATTTAAAAAAATTCATTTCCATATGTTCGGGAGGCGCGTCAGAAGACAATGACCAAACCAGGAAAAAACAAAGCATAACGAAAAATTTGGGCAGCGCCTTTTGACTTTTATTATGTAACCTCTGATACTTTCTTTGTAGCTTCTAATACTACTTTTTCAGATCTTGGTTCTATCGTTGTAAATCCTGAATTGTTTTTTTAATGCTTTCACCTAGTGGCTATCCTTTGTAGCTTCATTAGCCTCTTCTTTTGGTTTGACCAGGACTTGTTTCTTGCCTTTCTCTTTCAACCTCTACTCTTCATCCATGATAGATTTGTTGTGATCAACCAACATTCTTCTTTCCCTGAACCTCATTTCATACCTATTTATTATTTCAAGTCCTTTTCTATGTGCTTCCTTCATATGCTCTCACACTTCTGATATGATGGCCTTAATTTTTGGTTTGATGTCCTCTGAATATTGTTTGGACGGTACCCCTTTATTTGGGGAGATGCCATCGAAATCCTTCTCAGTATCTGGGCCAAATTCCCCTACATCTTGTTGTAATATTGAATCTACAGGGTACTATGTTTTGGTAGTTGCCAATTACACTCCTGAAGCTTCACCCTTGCAGAACTTTAATCCTCCTCTATCCCTTATCATTTTCTTCAGTGTATGAACGACCATTTCTTCAGGGGTTTCCTCTTTCATTAGGGTTGTTGACCTATTTGAACTTGATGGGGTACCTTTGGTTTTGGGAGCCCTTTTCTTGTTTGTTGGTTTTTTTGAGGCCTTTGATGAGCTACCAGCTTCAGGGAAAACCTTATCTTTTGTATCATCTTCATTTATGTTATCCTCAATATGTGTATCAGGATTCTTTTCTTACTCTTATAAACCCATATATTGTAGAAAGTAATCCCAAGACATTTAAATTTCATCCAGTGCAAAGAGCACCAGGATTTTGATCAAACCCTTATGATACAAGATTTTTTGGGAAGACTCAGGATGGCCTTGAACCCTTCTTTCCATTTTAGTAAGGCTTCAAGCAAATAAAAGGGAAAATTTAACTCTTTATCCCTTCTCAGGTACATGAGGAAATGAAGGTGGTAACAATGTATACTCGTGAATCGACCCTCACCTATAATGTATCTTTGCAAAACTATGAGAGGACCTTTCCATTATTCTTTTATCCATGTGACAGGAATCCCCTATATCCAGTCGGGGTTTTGGTGCTCTGTCACCAAAAATTTGTTACAGATTTCAGGGTTTATCTTTCGATTTTTTGTAACATGATTGCAAGTGTCCCCAATATGGGTTTGAAACCCATCATATGTATGTGAAAATTTCATGGCCACACCTGTGTGGTATCCCTCGAATGATAAAATGAAGTTGTACCACTCCGCCTTGAAAAACAGGTCTCTGAGTTCTGGGATAGCTTCGAACAGCTCGAGCCCCTGTGGCTCGATTCTGTTCAATTGTCATCGATATCAAGGAGATACCATGTTGCATTGATCACATGAGGAACAAGATGATCATGAAACTTAATTCATTGAGACTGCAAACAATGAGTTGATTGTGACCTTTATTTTGATGAATTCGCACCTGTAATTATAATTCTCCGCAGTCTCTGTGATGATGAAAAATACAGGTGAAGTTCGCACGATTCTAAGACGACTTTAACACGAACTGCATGATGATGAACTCATAAATGAATTTAGTGTACTAGAGTGTTCATGATCATTCATGTGCATGCAAGCTCCAACACAACACTTTTTAAATATTTAAATATATTTCTGAA
The DNA here is from genome assembly GCA_032191745.1 of Picea mariana. NCBI lineage: Eukaryota > Viridiplantae > Streptophyta > Pinopsida > Pinales > Pinaceae > Picea > Picea mariana. The sequence goes on along the minus strand of JASDQU010373730.1, from coordinate 36,015 downwards.
CATTAAAACAATTAAAACAACACACTTTTACCATGTTTGCAAGAATAGGCATGTTCTTGCAATCAACATTTTTTGAACTAAAAGGGCCCTGAAAACATGTTGTAAGCTTAGTAAAGTATTCCAAGATGACAAAATGTTGTTAACCCAAATCAGCACGTGCAACAATCTTTCAAGAAAGCACTAAAATGGTGCAAAAATAATAGAAGGGTAAAACAACTCAAACTGACTCATAAACCATGGAGAAGGGACAAAGCAAAAAATCAGGCTCAAGAGGATGTATAGGCTAATGAAGTGGAAGATCAGGGATGCATAACTAAGTTCCAACATTGGCTCCAACCGAGGATAGAACTTCCCTGTGAGGTGCTAAGAACATTAGATCAGGTGCCTTACTTCTCAAAACTTATTCTCCCACTTGTTGTAACTCACCTTAGCTTATGTATTCTAGCCATTCTCTCTATCTTTATTCAATCTGAAACTTAAACCTGTAGCTACACCCCAGTGTCTTTATTGAGATATGGATTCTTTATTCAAACAACTATCAAATCAAAATGCAAATGAAAAACAACTATGGTATAATATGGACCACCCCTGGTCCTTTAAATGAAATAATGTTTTAGGAAGCACCCATTAACTAGGCCTCCAAAGATATCGGTATCATCTAGGTTTCGAAATATGAATGTATTATTATCCAGAACCTTTACCACTTTGAACGGACCAAACCATAGATTATCGAACTTTACATGCTTAGGATTGTCCTCCCTCTTGGCATCCCACCTCAATACTAGGTCTCCTTCTTGAAAGATTTCCTTTTTGGTTTTCCTGTCAAAGGAAGCCTTGACCTTACTATGGTATGCATCAATTCTCGGATTTAATGCTTCTCTCTTCTGTTGTACTTCAATGATCTGATAAATTCTTCTCTGGATGTCATTGGGTTCCTCAACTTTTTCTTGTAGAAATTTTTAAAAAGGTAGGCCAAGCTAAGTAGGAAAGACAACATATACCCTGTAAAGTAGCTGGAATGGTGAGGTTCTCAATGATTTCTTGGTGTTGATTCTATCATTCCACAAGGAATATTTAATCTTAGATTCCCAAGACCTTTTGTTTTCAGCCAACAACTTCTTGATGATCCTGATGAGAGTCTTGCTTGATGATTCAGCTAGCTCGTTTCCCTGTGGGTAATAGGGTGTGGAGTGTGTTAGGACAATATTGTAACTCCCACAGAAGTAAATAATGTCCCTAGACTTGAATGCTTGGGAATTGTTTGTTACTAACTTCCTAGGGCATAAAAACCTAGCAAAGATATTTGTTTCCAAGAAATTAATGATCACCTTATTAGTAGCATTTCTTGTGGGTACTGCTTCAATCCACTTAGTGAAGTAATCAGTGGCAGTGAGGATCCACTTATGTTTTCCACTGGAGGATGAGTTTATATCACCTATAAATTCTAGTCCCCATTGCTAAAAGGGACCACTGGTAGTAATGGGATTTAGGGGCAGTGAAAGCAATTTATGTTTTCCAGAGAAATTCTAACATTCTTCACAAGCTTTGACTATGGAAAACACATCATAGAAGATGGTGGGCCAGTAGTATCGTGCTCTCAGGATATTAAGGGTTGTCACCTTCCAATTTTGGTGTCCTCCACAAACCCCTCTGTGCATGTCTGTTATGATCTGTTTAGACTCATCCTCATCCAAACTTTTCAACAAAATTCCAATAGGATCTCTCCAATACAAATTCTGGTTTATGATGCAGAATTTTACAGATTTCAACTTAAGAGACCTAACCTTTGAATTTTCTATTTCAGGTGGAGATTCTAGGTGCTGCAAAAAGTACACAACATATTCATACCAGGGTGAGAGAGAGTAATGCCCAAATACCTTTATGTTTTCCTTTGCATCCTGCATCATGGAGGCATCTGATTGGGTGAAAGTATGGTGTAATTCTAGTGCTTTACATTTTGAATCTGATAACAATTTTTCAAGGCCTTTCCCCTTAACGAACTTGGTGGGCTTGATGTGAAGATCATACTCTAACAATTTGACAATCCACTTTCCCCGCTCAGGTGCATAAGAAAATGAAGGTGGTAACAATGTATACTCATGAATATTCCCTCACCTATAATGTATCTCTGGATAGCTATGAGAGGACCTTTCCATTCTTCTTTTATCCATGCAAAAATAATCTCCTGGCTCCGGTCATGGTTTTGGTGCTTTGTCACCAAAAAATTGTTACAGAGTTCAGGGTTTATCTTTCCATTTTTAAACCACCTTTTCCCTATCGACTGGGGAGTGCATGATTCCCTGATATAATGTTTTTTAACATGAATACAAGTGTCCCCAAGGTGAGTTTCAAACTCATCATATGTCTGTGAAAATTTCATGGCCACACCTGTGCGGTATCCTCGAATGAGAAAATGAAGTCGTACCACTCTGCCTTGAAAACATGTCTCTAATATATGGGACAACTTCGAATCGCTCAAGCCCCTATGGCTCGAGTCTTTTCAACTTCCATCGGTCTCGAGGAGATACCATGTTGCATTGATCACTTGAGCGACGAGTTGATCCTAAACCTTAATTTGCTGAGACTGCAAACAACGAGTTTATCCTGAAACTTAATTCGTTGAGACTGCAAACAACAAGTTGATCATGACCTTTATTTTGATGATTTCACACATGTAACTATAATTCCCCGCAGCCTCTGTAATGATGAAAACTACAAGTGAAGTTCACATGATTCTAACATGACCTTAACACGAGCTACATGATTATGAACTCAGAAATGAATTTTGTGTACCGGAGTGTTCATGATCATGCAGGAACCAACACAACACTTTTTAAATATTTAAATTTATTTATGAATGTTAAAACAATTAAAACAACATGCTTTTACCTTGTTTGCAAGAACATGCATGTTCTTGCAATCAACATTTTTTGCACTAAAAAGTCATTGCAAACCTGTTGTAATCTCAGTAAAGTATTCCAAGATGACAAAATGTTGTTAACCCAAATCAGTGCGTGCAACAATCTTTCAAGAAAGAAATAAAATGGTGCAAAAATATTAGAAGGGTAAAGCAACTCAAATTGACTCATAAACCATGGAGAAGGGACAGAGAAAAAAATCATGCTTAAGAGGATGTATAGGATAATGAAGGGGAAGAGTAGGGATGTAGGTCTAAGTTCCAACAGGAGAAAAAAGGAGAATTAATAAGATGGTTAAGGCATGTCCAATGGAAATGAATGGACTGCGCACAAAAGTTGATTTGAATATCATACATTTGGGTTCGTATGATTTCCTCATTGGTATGGATTGGTTGGAAAAGCACCATGTTGTCCTAGATTGTTACAATAAGTAATTCACTTATTTGGATAAGGAAGGGAACTTAAGAATAGTTCAAGGAATTCCAAGAGCTGTAACTATCAGAGAGGTTTCAACCTTGCAATGAAGAAAATCTAC
>JASDQU010373730.1:13429-32512 GCA_032191745.1 Picea mariana | reverse complement strand
TCCTGAAAACCCATTTTGTGCCAATCACATTCTTATTCTTTGGTCTTGGAACCAATTCCCAAGTGTCATTTTTCCCTATTTGATCCAATTCTTCATCCATGGCCTTATTCCAAAATCCATCCTTGCTGGATTCTTTAAAACAATTTGGTTCAATTGTAGATAAGAGTGCTAGGTGTGTTTGTTCTGGTGAATGGGTTTTTCTTCTAGTCTCAACTCCTGCATCTTTGTTTCCAATAATCTGATCTGAAGGATGATTCTTCTGTACTCGTTTTCTAGGTGTCTTTGGAGATACTTGCTAAACTTGCTCTTCTACTTCTGTTGGATTCTCTTCATCTTCATCATCTTCTTCTTCTTCTTTTTCATCTTCTTCTTCAAAAATTTGTTCCATTGATTTGTTTTCTTCTTTCTTTGATTATGGTCTGCCTGTTTCATCAATTGTTATGTTGATGCTTTCCACAACTTTGTTTAATCTTAGATTGTAACACTTGTATGCTTTCCTTATTCTTGAGTAACCAACAAGTATTCCTTTGTCCACACGAGAGTCAAACTTTCCCATTCTACCATCTTCTCTTTTGATGTATCATTTGCTTCTGAAAACTCTGAAGTGCTTCACATTTGTTGGTCTTCCTTTCCATAGCTCGTAGGGAGTTTTATCAGTGTTGTTTCTGAGCATTACTTTGTTTTGAATGTGAACTGTTGTATGCACTACCTATGTCCAAAAAATATCTGTCAACTTTGAATCCATTATCATTGTTCAAGCCATTTCTTGTAATGTCCTGTTCTTTCTTTCAACAACTCCATTCTGTTGAGGTGTCCTAGCAACGAAGAAATGCCTTTTTATTCCATGATTGTTGCAATAGTCCATAAATTCCTTTGAGGTGAATTCTCCTCCATTATCTGATCTTAAGCATTTGATTCTTGAATCCATCTCATTTTCAACCATTTCCTTGTAGATCTTGAAATTTTCAAAATCTTTTGATTTGTTCTTGAGAAAGCAAACTGCAGTCATTCTTGTATAATCATCAACTAATAACATAAAGTATCTCTCACCTTTTAAGCCTTTTGTTGTAGTTGGTCCAACTAGATCAATATGCACAATTTCCAGTTCCCAAGATATATCAAGGAAGTGCTCCCAAAATCACATTTCTGCAAGTTGGAAATCAATTGAGTCTTCTTCAAGGTATATAATACCTATGTCACATGTGAAAGGTGTTCTTCCAAGTGTTTCTAAACATTAGTATTTCATCTGGATATACTATTACAAAAGATTCAATGAAGGGATGTAGTACATCATTCGTGAGTCTCATAAATGCCTCAGGTGCATTGCGTAATACAAAAGGCATTACTAACCACTCATACAACCTTGTCTTGTTTTGAACGTTGTCTTCCACACATCTTATGATTTGATCCTCACTTGGTGGTAACCTAATTTGAGGTCTAGCTTAGTGAATAATTTGGCTTGCTGCAATTGATATAACAAGTCATCAATCCTTGGAAAATGATATATATTCTTGATGATGATCTTATTCAGGGCACGATATTCAATGAGCATTCTCTAGCTTCCATCTTTCTTTGGCACCATGATTATGGGCGAAGCACATGGTGATGTAATGGGTCTGATGACTCCTTACTCCAAAAATTGGTGCAACTGCTTCTTTACTTCATTTTCTTTGATGACTCCTTGATCCAACAACTGGTGCAACTACTTCTTTACTTCATTTTATTTGATGAAAGACTATCTATACAACCCAATTTTAGGCAACGGTGACTCCGGAAACAACTGAATCTTGTGTTCAACCTCTCTCTTGGGTGGCAGTCCCTAAGGTTCTTGAAACATGTCCCTGTAGGCTTCAATCAGTTTTTGTAGTTTTTTACTCTGCTTGCCACTACATCCTTCCAAGGATTCCTTCATCTCCAACTTGTTTCCTTCTCCTTTATTATTTCCTTCTCTTAGAAAAAACAAGACAAACTTCTTTGTACTTCCCATGATTCTTCTTTCCTGATGAGCACCGATCAAAGAGAGCTTAGCTTTTTCTTCGTGTGCATTTATAGAATAAAATTTTCCATCCTTGACTAGCCTATATTGGTTCACTCTCCTTTTGAAAATGACATCTCTCACATACAAATATGGGCTTCCCAATATGACTCCACATATGTCTAGAGGAACCATATCTACAACTACTTCATCAACAAAGTTCTAATTGATGTAAAAATTAAATTTACACTACTTGCTCACTTTTAATTCCACATCTTGTGTAATGTCCCTAATCCGAAACCCTTTGTAATTGTACATATAGGCTGGTGAGCCCTTGGCACAAAGTTTTTGATTTGTGTGCATCTTAGTAATGTGCAGGGTTTGTTTTAAAATAAAGGGTGCACAGATTTCATAGTGTTGTGCACACCTAGGTAAGTGTGCGTGGTTGCACATCAAAGGAAGGGTGCACACATTTCACAGTGTTGTGTGTACTTGACTAAGTGTGCGAAGATTACCTAGACATCCAAATCGAACCAAGTTATACATGTGTATGTGTGTATGTGTGTGTGTGTGTGTGTATTTGAGGTCAGAGAGTCCATGTGGTTATGAGGCTGATGAGCTGGGATGAAAATAGGCGAGTGCACCTATCCATACAAATGTAATCACACTCAATTTATTAATATTATCACATCGTTGCACACAAACAAATCATACGAAAAGAGATGGGGGGATAACTCCACCAAAAAGGGAAAAGGGGGGGACTTAAGTCCCAGGGAATATTTTATTAATATTTATGAAAAGTGTAATGTTGGATATTTATTTATCCTAAGTTCCTGAGGGATGGGAACGGGTCACCAAGTAGCTAAATCTACTTCTGAAGGTGACAAGTGTCCAATTTAAGGCATGCAAATATATTGTTGAGCCTTAGTGTATTTTTGGGACTCTTTCATTCTTTCTCATGTGCAGAAGGGGTCAGACCATCTGAGAAAGGACCAATATTACCTTATCTGTAGAGAAAATCTTGTAAAGATTTTTTTTGTATTGTAATCAGAGTGTTGTTGTTGAAGATGTAGGTTGTCAAGCCCGTGAGAATTATCTCCAGTTGAGAGATTTGTTGTCAAAGAGGTGGGTTGTCAGGATTGTGAGCATTCTCTCCAAGTGAGAGTTTTCCTGGGAATTGTTCCTTGGTGCGTTGGGAATTAGTTGTAGGGCTCTGAGATTTCATGTCTGGCCTATTGTTGGAACCTTGGAAGGGAAGTGGGGCAGACGAGGGACTATTGAGCAGAGAAGGGGAATAGTTCCTTAGGTGTAACAAGCGTGTGGGGAATGAGAGACAACAGATTAGTTGTAGTAATGGTACCTTGGACTGAGCAATTACACTAATTATCATACCTTATCCTAGAATTAGGAACCCTTTTTCCGTGGTGGAGTTAAGCCCCAACTCAAGGGTGACCCGTTGTTGAAAGTATATGAGCAACATAGTCTATGGCTGGGAGGAACGTCTGAGTTCTGCACATAGTTGGTGACTTTTCATAAAAGATAAGTGTCTTTATATGCTTTTCTCATTTACTGTGTGATTAATTATCTATGTTTAATATTGGTTTAATTCTTGTATCTTGTTGCATATAAGTAATTGTTGTTATTTTTTATAATTCTACTTACACATGTAAGTGTGGTGCTGATATTCAGTATTTGTAGTTGTGCATACGTATGACAGTTGTTGTTAGTTTTTCATGTGAAGTTAACCTTATGATAATGGTCATGAGTCTCTATGGCGAGGTGAGAATGACCGTGTCTGCAAGGAAATACTCCGTGTTCATATAGGTTGGATTCATCTATGCACACAAGTAAGCAGTTCGCATGCATGGGGAAATAAGAATTGGTGTGTGCGCCAAAATGGTTGTCTGCACAATAGTGATCACATGTTTAGAGAGGATTACATGCACGGTAATGTTGTGTGCTCAATAAGTTGGTGCGCGAAGTTGTATTTTGTTACATTTGTTGTTATACGTAGTGTCAGAAGAGGAAAGTTGTGTGGCATGACCCAACTGGGGTTGAGTGTGTTACTTCAAGTAATTTTGCACAAACCAATGTTAGAGTAGAATTTGTACACTAGTTTTAGGAGTAGCACAGTACCCATCTAGGTAACTAGGTACATTACAAATTGGTATCAGAGCAGTTTGGTAACAAGGATGTTACATTATGGTATCAGAGCTCTAGTTTCAACACTAATTTAATGTCCCTAATCTAGAACCTTTGTAATTGTACATATAGGCTAGTAAGACATCGTACCAATTGTAAATGTAAATGTACACTTAGGATGGTGAGCCATTGACACTAAGTTTTGGTGTTGCACACACCTGAGTAGTGCGCAGATAATTGTTATCAAATATAGGGTGCACACATTTCATAGTGTTAGGCACACCTGGGTAAGTGTGCACATTTCACAGAGTTGTGCGCACTTGGGTAAGTGCACGAGAATGACCTGGTAGTGTACACAGAGCTGAGTTGTGTGTGTGTGTGTGTGTGTGTGTGTATTGAGGCAGAAGATCTTGTGTGATTATGAGGCTGGTGAGCCAGGACGAAGATAGTCCAGTGTGCCTATCCATGTAAATATAATCATGGTTATTAATAATATGATATTACATTGTTGTGCACAAACGAACTCATACAAAAAGAGATGGGGGCCAACTCCACTGAAAAAATGGAAAATGAGGTGAGACTTAAGTCTTGAGGATTATTGATATAATATTACATTGTTGTGCGTAGACAGAATCATATGAAAAAAGATGGGGGGGGGACTCCACCAAAAAAAGGGAAAAGGGGGTGAAACTTAAGTCTTGAGGATTATTTTATAATATTTTTGAAAAAAGTGTAATGTTGGGTAATTATTTTATCCTAAGATCCCGAGGGTAGAGAAATAGTCACCAAGTGGCTCAAGATACTTCTGAAAGTGAGAAGTGTCGAGTTTAAGGCATGTAATATATATTGTTGGCCTTGGTGTATTTTAGGTATTCAAAATCCATTATTCATGATTGAATCTCATGTGTAGAAGGGGTTTGTTCTCGAAGAGGATGAATATTACCTTAACTTCACAAAGAAGCTTGTGAGGAGTTGTGGGGGATGTAATCGGAGTTTACTATCGAAGAGATGTGTTTTCAGGCCCGTGATCAGTCTCTCTGGGTGAGATTTTTTTTGTTGAAGAAGCAGGTTTCCAGTCCCACGAGAACACTCTCTAGGTGAGAGTAATGTTGATAATTGCTCCCTTGTGCATTGGGAATTATTCATAGGGCTCATAGACTTCCTATCTGACTTGTTGTTGGTAACCCTGGAAGGGAAGTGGCGCAGCTGAAGGAATGTTGAGAAAAGAAGGGGCACACTTCCTTGGGTGTGACAGGTGCATGGGGAATGAGGGATCGTAGGATAGTTGTAGCAGTGGGCACCTAGGATTGATCAATTCTGTTGAGAATCAAACCTTAGGTTGCTACTAGGAACCCTTTTTCCCTAGTGGAGTTAAGCCCCAAATCAGGGGTGACCTGTTGCTGAAATATTATGAGAAACATAGTCTATGGCTAGGAGGAACATGTGAGCTATGTGCTCAGTTGGTGACTTTCATAAAAGATAAGTGTTCTTATGTGCTTGTCTTGTTTACTGTGTGCTTGTTTATCTATACTTGATATGGGTTAATTCTTGTATGTTGTTGCATAAAATTAATTGTTGTTATTATGTATTATGTTGCTTGCCCATGTAAGTATGGTGCTTATAGATTGTATTTGCAGTTGTGCATGGAAATGACAATTGTTGATAGTCTTTATTGTTAAGTTAACCTTGTGATTTTGGTTATGAGTCTTCAAGAAGAGGTTTGAATAGTTGTGTGTGTAGAGAAAAACTCTATGTGCATCAGAGGTTAGAGTTACTTGTGCACATAGGAAAGCGGTCTGCACGCGGAAGTAGGACATATTTGGCATGTGACACCAGGGTGGTTGTGCATACAATAGTGTTGTGTGATCAATATTTTGGTGCGTACAATTGTTTGAGTTATTTCCGCTGTGTAAAGTTATGTTAAAAAGAGTAAGTTAGTGTGGTGCATCTCAATATGAGGTTGTGCACATTACTTCAAGTGACATTGTGTAGACTAGAGTTTAGTATAGTATCTATGTAGTGGATTTTTGGAGTAGCATGGCCCAGTAGTATGCTAGGGATGTTACATTTTGGTTGATTCAGAGCTACAGAAGTTGGGATTGAGTGATGTGGCCCAACTTGGGGTGGTTGGGGATGTTACATTTTGGTATCAGAGCAATCTCAGAGCATGTTGTAAGTTGTGGTAACAGGACTCAGTTGGGATACTAGGTATGTTACAGTTTGGTATCAGAGATATTGGTTCAACACTAGACTTGTATGGTCTAGAGATAAACAAGAAGCATCAGAGCTCCATAAGTTGAGCCTGCATAAGTTGAGTTATAATTAAGGAAAATTTTGGATTGGTAAGTGACCGAATTTGAAATTCCATCATGGCCATGGTGTGCATTAAGTAAGAATGAATAGATGTGTGTGCTAAATTCATGATATTGTGAATTGTGACACTCGAACTACACAATAAATAATGGTGTGTGGGTGTGCGCACTAAATTTTTGGGACTGCGTAGAAAAAAATTGTGGTGCATGTGCATTATTGATACATAGTGTTCAAGTTAAAATTGACATCGTGGATTGGTGTGTGTTGAATATCAGTGCGCACACAAGCCTCATAATAAGATATTCTAACAAGATGGTGTAGATTTTTCATGAAGTTGTTTCATGAATTCATCTAACAAATCTTGTTTTCTGCACATTTTGCAGAATTATCAGTGATTAGAGAAGGAAAGAATCAATGCAGAAGGTCAAAAGAATGGAAGATGTTCATAGGACTTACAGCCTTGATAATGAATTCGAGGATCTGTATGTCGATTTGGGTGATGATGGTACATAATCGAAGGAGGAGTGCCTAAACTTGGTAGAAATCATAAAAGGAAAGAAAAAATATGTCCAGAGCTATAAAGTTGATAATGAAAGTCTTATGAAATCCAAGGAGCAGCAAGATGACTTTAATGTCAAATTGATGTAGTGCCTAGACAGAATAGAAAAGAAAATGGATAAGGAGACAGTGTCGAGTAGGTTAATAAGTCACAGGTCTCATAATGAGAAAAGAAGAGAAGAAAGGAGTGTTGGTAGACATCTACCTCACCCATTGAAGCATTCATTTAGGAAAGCACACAGTAGTTTGAGTCCATATCCTATCAGAAAGAATAAGAGAAGGACTGGGATGGACGAACTACATGGAGAAATGAATAAGATCAAGCCTCCTACCTTTGACGGTGAGAAAAATAAGGATGAAGATGCAGAGACATGGCTATTGGGTATGAGGAAGTACTTCTATTTTCACAATTATTTTGTATAGGAAGAAGGGAGAATTTTATCTATCAGCTAAAAGGAAAAGCATCAATGTGGTGGGATCAATTTGTGCAAGTGCAACACATTGCTGAGAATAAAGTTACTTGTAGGGAGTTCAAGAGTTATTTCCAAAAGAAATACTTAATCAAGCGGTACTATGACAAGAAAATGAAGGATTTCTTTGAGCTCAAGCTTGGGAGTATGACGATAAATGAGTATGAAAGAAAATTCTTAGAGTTGCTGAAATATGTTGCATTCATCAAGGATGAAAAAGTTAAAATTCAAAGGTGCTTGAGTGGGTTTCCTTTAGTTATCAGTGACAAGATACAATATGATGACCTCAATACATTGGCAGAAACTATAAGGCGTTCTAAGTGTATTTATGAGTAGCAAAGGGGAAGATCCACTTTCCAAAATGCTTGGGAAGACAACATGAAAAGCTAGGTGGAAGAGAGGAAGAAGGGGGATAATCCACCATTTTTCATAAATACTGTGCAAGGACAACCAAATCTCTAAGATCCCAAAATGTCAAAGACAGTGGGGAAAAATCCATGGAAATAATCTATTCAATATTTGAGTTGTGGCAGGAATCATATACACAGAGATTTCCCTCAAAGAGGTGATAAAGTGAGTAATACACATAGTGTACAACAAGTTGCAACAGTTGAGGACATGGGAAGAAATGTGCCAAGTATTTAAGTAGCACTGGATAACAAGCAGGCTAAGTTTCAGTCACACATGATCGAGGTGGTAGGTAAGATTAATGACCAACCCATAGTTATTTTAATTGAATCAGGAGCCAGTCATAGTTATCTAAATCTTAAGATGGTGGAAAGATTCCATTTTCCAAGAATTAAGCTTGGAAAACCTTGGTTGGTTCAGTTAGCTATAGGAGATGTTGGTCCTAAAGTCTCCACTTGACTGCTAAAGGGTAGAGCTAGGCCACCTCAAGTTTAGAATGGTTGGTTTTTTGATAAGTTGGTTTTGTTGGTCAGCTAAAGAATAGGTTTTCAAAGATGATAATATGGTAGGATAGGCCACACAATATAAATGTAATTTCTCATTGGCTAATGGTATGGAATTTGATGAATAGTGGGGGACATGGAAAGATAAAGAAAGGAAACAACAAGCAATGCAATGAATTACCTGTTGTGAGAGAATTAAGACTTAAAATGATATTTTAAGACCTAGAAATATTTGGATACAAATCATCCAACAGGTTTCCAAACAATTGATCTTTTTACTAAAACAATGGTTATATAACATGTTGCATAATCAACAAAAATATGAATTAGGACAATAGTCGAAAGAAAAAGGAAATATGCATTGCACACATCATAAACTTGCATCCAAGATAAGATTAAAACACATACATATTTGAATAAGAAAACACAAATGTCATCAATATATATTCATATGAGCATGACCATCCAATTCTAATACTTGAATCTCTTCCATAAAAACTTAACCCCCAAACAATACAAAAACTGCTTATTTATCATTGTTGTAGAGGATTTCGACCCTTCTCAAAACTGAAGCTTAACTTTGCATAAAAAATAAATGACTGAACTAACATTCATTCACTAAAACATATATACACCTCTTTAACTTGAGTGCATTTAATGGAAATATCAGTCATGGCACTCTTTAACTTAATCTCAACAAAAATCTGGATCATATCACACAAAAATGACCACTTATTATGCTTTGACACTAGTATTTTGAACTTAGAATAACTAGACATATATAAGTGAAAAATCATTCTAATGTCTAAACTGGAGAGAAAAAACCCTTAACAAAATAAAACTTTTCAAAGTTGTAACTGGTGGTGAGTCTGCATGATTACCCACACGTACTCCAACTAGAGTTCAATCCAGAATTTAGCAAATTTATGGAAACAATGACCTCAAATACCTCTTCTATTATATTAGACCGTGATACATGTCTAAAATATGAGAGAGGTTTTTGTTCATGGGTTTGTTCCCAACAAAAACCTCTTTCATTTTTCAAAAATTCATTTCCATATGTTTGGGAGGCATGCTGGAAAACAATGACAACAACAGGGAAAAACAAAGCATGGCGAATTTATGGGAAAATGACCTCAAAGATATCTTTGATTCTCTTAGATCATGATATGTGTATAACATATGAGAGAGTTTTTTGTGAATGATATTGTTCTAAACAAAAAACTCTTTCATTTTTCACGAATTCAGCTCCAGCTGTTCGGGAGGCATGCCGAAAGAGAATGATAAAAATAGGGAAAAACAAAGTTTTTTCAGTTTCTAGAAAAATGGCCTGAAAGATCCCATCGATTCTCCCAAATAGTGATACCTGTATAAAACATGAGAGAGTTTATTGTGCACAGGCTTGTTTCCAACAAAAACCTCTTTCAATTTTCAAAAATTCATTTCCATATGTTCGGGAGGCACGTCAGAAGACAATGATAAAAATAGGAAAAAACAAAGCATAACGAAAAATTTGGGCAGTGCCTTTTGATTTTTATTATGTAACCTTTGATACTTTCTTTGTAGCTTTTGATACTACTTTTCCATATCTTGGTTCTGTTGCTGTAAATCCTGAATTGTTTTTTTAATGCTTTCACCTAGTGGCTATCCTTTGTAGCTTCATTAGCCTCTTCTTTTGGTTTGACCAGGACTTGTTTCTTGCCTTTCTCTTTCAACCTCTGCTCTTAATCCATGATAGATTTGTTGTGATCAATCAACATTCTTCTTTCCCTGGACCTCATTTCATACCTATTTATTATTTCAAGTCCTTTTCTATGTGCTTCCTTCATATGCTCTCGCGCTTCTGATATGATGGCCTTAATTTATGGTTTGATGTCCTCTGAATATTGCTTGGAAGGTACCCCTTTATTTGGGGAGATTCCATTGAAATCCTTCTCAGGATCTGGGCCAAATTCCCCTGCATCTTGTTGTAATATTGAATCTACAGGGTACTATGTTTTGGCAGCTGCCAATTGCACTCTTGAAGCTTCACCCTTGCAGAACTTTAATACTCCTCTATCCCCTATCATTTTCTTCAATGTATGAATAACCATTTATTCCATTCTAGCAAATTCAGGGTTGTCATCATCTTCAATCACAATTGGTTGGGGTTCTTTTAATTTCAGTTTAAAAAGATCCTTGCAATTCAGTCTTAATTGATTTTTAATTATGGTTTTCCTATTGGGCTTACTGGGCATTCAAGGGCTTTGAATCCCTTTCCTTTTTCTGCCTTTCTTAGCCTTAGGGGAATCCTTGAGTAAGGTTTCCACATTGATAAATTATACATTAAATATTTCAGGATTGTGTTGCTTTTCTTCCATTTTCCCTCTCATTTTGGGCAATTTACCCTACTTTTTGGTGGGAGTTACCTATGTATCTTCAGCATTTCTGGGTGATGTTGGACTCTCTGAAATATCTTATGCTTGTTGCTACATACCAAAACACCTTTTACCTTCATTTTCCATTTATTTTGCAGTGGAGGAACTCAACTGCATTCTAGGGGTTTCCTCTTTCATTAGGGTTGTTGACCTGTTTGAACTTGATGGGGTACCTTTGGTTTTGGGAGCCCTTTTCTTATTTGTTGGTTATTTTGATGCCTTCGATGAGCTACCACCTTCAGGGAAAACCTTATCTTTTGTATCATCTTCATTTCTGTTATCCTCAATATGTGTATCAGGATTCTTTTCTTGCTCTTATAAACCCATAGATTGTAGAAAGTAATCCCAAGACATTTAAATTTCATCCAGTGCAAAGAGCACCAGGATTTTGATCAAACCCTTATGATACAAGATTTTGTGGGAAGACTCAAGATGGACCTGAACCCTTCTTTCCATTTTAGTGAGGCTTCAAGCAAATAAAAGGGAAAATTTAACTCTTTATCCCTTCTCAGGTACATGAGGAAATGAAGGTGGTAACAATGTATACTCGTGAATCGGCCCTCACCTATAATGTATCTTTGGAAAACTATGAGAGGACCTTTCCATTATTCTTTTATCCACATGACAGGAATCCCCTATATCCAGTCAGGGTTTTGGTGCTCTGTCACCAAAAAATTGTTACAGATTTCAGGGTTTATCTTTCCATTTTTAAGCCACCTTTCCCTACAGACCGGGAGAGTGCATGTTTCCCCAATAAAATGTTTTGTAACATGAATGCAAGTGTCCCCAAGATGGGTTTGAAACCCGTCATATGTATGTGAAAATTTCATGGCCACACCTGTGTGGTATCCCTCGAATGAGAAAATGAAGTCGTACCACTCTGCCTTGACAAATAGGTCTCTGAGTTCTGGGATAGCTTCGAACATCTTGAGCCCCTGTGGCTCGATTCTGTTCAGTTGTCATCGATATCAAGGAGATACCATGTTGTATTGATCACATGAGAAACAAGATGATCATGAAACTTAATTCATTGAGACTGCAAACAATGAGTTGATCGTGACCTTTATTTTGATGAATTTGCACCTGTAATTATAATTCTCTGCGGTCTCTGTGATGATGAAAAATACAGGTGAAGTTCGCACAATTCTAAGACGACTTTAACATGAACTGCATGATGATGAACTCAGAAATGAATTTAGTGTACTAGAGCGTTCATGATCATTCATGTGCATGCAAGCTCCAACACAACACTTTTTAAATATTTAAATATATTTCTGAACATTAAAACAATTAAAACAATGCACTTTTACCTTGTTTGCAAGAATAGGCATGTTCTTGCAATCAATGTTTTTTGAACTAAAAGGGCCCTGAAAACATGTTGTAAGCTCAGTAAAGTATTCCAAGATGACAAAATGTTGTTAACCCAAATCAGCACGTGCAACAATCTTTCAAGAAATCACTAAAATGGTGCAAAAATAATAGAAGGGTAAAACAAGTCAAACTAACTCATAAACCATGGAGAAGGGACAAAGCAAAAAATCAGGCTCAAGAGGATGTATAGGCTAATGAAGTGGAAGATCAGGGATGCATAACTAATTTCCAACATTGGCTCCAACCGAGGATAGAACTTCCCTATGAGGTGCTAAGAACATTAGATCAGGTGCCTTACTTCTCAAAACTTATGCTCCCACTTGTTGTAACTCACCTTAGCTTATGTATTCTAGCCATGCTCTCTGTCTTTATTCAATCTGAAACTTAAACCTGCAGCTACACCCCAGTGTCCTTGTTGAGATATGGAGTCTTTATTCAAACAACTATCAAATCAAAGTGCAAATGAAAAACAACTATGGTATAATATGGACCACCCCTGGTCCTTTAAATGAAATAATGTTTTAGGAAGCACCCATTAACTAGGCCTCCAAAGATATTGGTATCATCTAGGTTTCGAAATATGAATGTATTATTATCCATAACCTTTACCACTTTGAACGGACCAAACCATATATTATCGAACTTTCCATGCTTAGGCTTGTCCTCCCTCTTGGCATCCCACCTCAATACCAGGCCTCCTTCTTGAAAGATTTCCTTTTTGGTTTTCCTAGCAAAGGAAGCCTTGACCTTACTATGGTATGTATCAATTCTCTGATTTAATGCTTCTCTCTTCTATTGTACTTCAATGATCTGATAAATTCTTCTCTGGATGTCATTGGGTTCCTCAACTTTTTCTTGTAGAAATTTAAAAAAAGGTAGGCCAAGCTGAGTAGGAAAGACAACATATACCCCGTAAACTAGCTAGAATGGTGAGGTTCCCAATGATTTCTTGGTGTTGATTCTATCATCCCACAAGGAATATTTAATATTAGAGTCCCAAGACCTTTTGTTTTCATCCAACAACTTCTTGATGATCCTCATGAGAATCTTGTTTGACGATTCAACTAGCCCGTTTCCCTGTGGGTAATAGGGTGTGGAGTGTGTTAGGACAATATTGTAACTCCCATAGAAGTCAATAATGGCCCTGGAATTGAATTTATGGGCATTGTCTGTTACTAACTTCCTAGGGAAGAAAAACCTGGCAAAGATATTTGTTTCCAAGAAATTAATGATCACCTTATTAGTAGCATTTCTTGTGGGTACTGCTTCAATCCACTTAGTGAAGTAATCAGTGGCAGTGAGGATCCACTTATGTTTTCCACTGGAGGATGAGTTTATATCACCTATAAATTCTAGTCCCCATTTCTAAAAGGGACCACTAGTAGTAATGGGCTTTAGGGGAAGTGAAAGCAATTTATGTTTTCCAATGAAATTCTGACATTCTTCACAGGCTCTGACTATGGAAAACACATCATAAAAGATGGTGGGCCAGTAGTATCGTGCTCTCAGGATATTAAGGGTTGTCACCTTCCAATTTTGGTGTCCTCCACACACCCCTCTGTGCATGTTTGTTATGACCTGTTTAGACTCATCCTCATCCAAACTTTTCAGCAAAATTCCAACAAGATCTCTCCAATACAAATTCTGGTTTATGATGCGAAATTTTATAGATTTCAATTTAAGAGACCTAACCTTTGATTTTTCCATTTCAAGTGGAGATTCTAGGTGTTGCAAAAAGTACACAACATCTTTATACCAGGGTGAGAGAGAGTAATGCTCAAATACCTGTCTGTTTTCCTTTTCATCCTGCATTGTGGAGGCATCTGATTGGGTGAAAGTATGGTGTAATATTAGTGCTTTACAGTTTGAATCTGGTAACAATTTTTCAAGGCCTTGCCCCTTAATGAACTTGGTGGGCTTGATGTGAAGGTCATACTCTAACAATTTGACAATCCACTTTCCCCGCTCAGGTGCATGAGAAAATGAAGGTGTTAACAATGTATACTCGTGAATATTCCCTCACTTGTAATGTATCTCTGGACAACTATGAGAGGACCGTTCCATTCTTTTTTTATCCATGAAAAAACAATCTCCTGGCTCTAGTCATGGTTTTGGTGCTTTGTCACCAAAAAATTGTTACAGAGTTCAGGGTTTATCTTTCCATTTTTAAACCACCTTTTCCTTGTCGGCTCGGGAGTGCATGATTCCCTGATACAATGTTTTGTAACATGAATACAAGTGTCCCCAAGGTGAGTTTGAAACTCGTCATATGTCTGTGAAAATTTCATGGCCACACCTGTGTGGTATCCCTCAAATGAGAAAATGAAGTTGTACCACTCTACCTTGACAAACATGTCTCTAAGTTATGGGACAACTTCAAATAGCTCAAGCCCCTATGGCTCGAGTCTTTTCGGCTTCCATCGGTCTCGGGGAGATACCATGTTGCGTTGATCACTTGAGCAATGAGTTGACCCTGAACCTTAATTCACTGAGACTGCAAACAATGAGTTGATCCTGAAACTTAATTAGTTGAGACTGCAAACAACAAGTTGATCATGACCTTTATTTTGATTATTTCACACATGTAACTATAATTCCCCGCAGCCTCTGTAATGATGAAAATTGCAAGTGAAGTTTACATGATTCTAACATGACCTTAACACGAGCTACATGATTATGAACTCAAAAATGAATTATGTGTATCAGAGTGTTCATGATCATACAGGAACCAACACAACACTTTTTAAATATTTAAATTTATTTATGAACGTTAAAACAATTAAAACAACACGCTTTTACCTTGTTTGCAATAACATGCATGTTATTGCAATCAACATTTTTTGAACTAAAAAGTCTTTTCAAACCTATTGTAAGATCAGTAAAGTATTCCAAGATGACAAAATGTTGTTAACCCAAATCAGTGCGTGCAACAATCTTTGAAGAAAGAAATAAAATGGTGCAAAAATATTAGAAGGGTAAAGCAACTCAAATTGACTCATAAACCATGGAGAAGGGACAGAGAAAAAAATCATGCTTAAGAAGATGTATAGGCTAATGAAGGGGAAGAGCAGGGATGCAGGTTTAAGTTCCAACAAGAGAAAAAAGGAGAATTAATGAGATGGTTAAGGCATATCCAATGGAAATGAATGGACTGAGCACAAAAGTTGATTTGAATATCATACATCTGGGTTTGTATGATTTCCTCATTGGTATGGATTGGTTGGAAAAGCACCATGTTGTCCTAGATTGTTACAATAAGGAATTCACTTATTTGGATAAGGAAGGGAACTTAAGAATAATTCAAGGAATTCCAAGATCTGTAACTATCAGAGAGGTTTCAACCTTGCAATTGAAGAAAATCTACAAGAAAAGATTTCAAGTATTTGCAACACACATGGAAGAGGAAACTAAGGATAATGTGTCAAGTATTGAAGAATGCATAGTACTAAAAGAGTATGAGAATGTCTTTAAAAATTTATTGGTATTTCCTCCAAAAAGAGATATTGATTTCTCTATAAATCAGATGTCAGGAGCAACACCTGTATCCTAGACTCCTTATAGGATGAGTACATCAGAGTTGCATATGCAACTTGAAGAGCTTCTGAAGAAGGGGTATATATGCCCAATTGTGTCACCTTGGGGTGCCCCAGTTTTTTTCATGAAGAAGAAGGATGGTACGCTGAGACTTTATATCAACTTCATGCAATTGAATAAGGTAACAATAAAGAAAAAAGTATCATTTGTCAAGGATAGATGACCTCTTTGATTAGTTGCAGTGTGCACAAATATTTTATAAGATTGCTCTCAGATATAGATATCACCAAGTGATAATTAAGGAGGAAGACATCAGTAAGACTGCCTTCAGAACAAGGTATGGTCATTACGAGTTTACAGTGGTGCCATTTGAATTGTCGAATGCATAAGTTGTCTTCAAGTGTTTGATGAATGGAGCTTTCAAAAGTTATTTAGATAAGTTTGTCATTGTATTTATGGATGACATACTTATTTACTCAAAGTCCGAAGAAGAGCACGAGCAACACTTGAGGATGGTACTAGAGGTATTGAGGGAGCATCAACTTTATGCAAAGCTAAGCAAGTGTTTGTTTTATCAAAGACAGATTCATCATTTGAGTCATATTATTTCCAAGGAAGGAATATATGTGGATCCGGAAAAGATAAAATCCATTGAGGAATGTCTAACACCAAGAAATGTCACAGAAGTGAAATCCTTTATGGGACTTGCAGGTTATTACAAAATTTTTATTGAAAGATTCTCATATATTGCGCATCCAATTACATATTTTCAAAAGAAAGGTGTGTGATTTGAATGGACTCTGGATTGTGCAATAATTTTTCAGCACTTGAAGAGTTTGTTAACAAGTGCACCAATTTTGAGAATTGTTGATCCAGATGCAGACTTCATTGTGTGCACGGATGCATGCAAGGAAGGGCTCAGTTGAGTCCTTAGTCAGAATGGACATGTGGTATACTACGAATCAAGAAAGTTAAAAGATAATGAAAGGCTATAAGCCACTCATGACTTTGAATTGGCATCCCTAGTGCATGCCTTCAATATGTGGCTGCATTATCTTATGGGTAAAATATTTGAGCTAAGGATAGACCATAGTGGTCTAATTATTTGTTTCAACAACCAAGTTTGAATTCCAGGAAAAGCTGGTGGTTAGAGTTCTTTAGTGAGTATGACTTTGACATAAAGCATATCCAAGGAAAATAGAACAAGGTGGTTGACACACTAAGTAGGAGGGTACATGAGATGCATGCTACAGTCATTAGTATGTATAAATTGGATTTGTGGGAAAGAATTTTAGAATTCTCCAAATCAGATATGCGATATGTGTACATAAAGGCGACTTTACATCAGGGTATGTCGCAACAAAATTTGGAAGGGTATGAGCTAAGAGAGGATGAGATCCTCATGTATAGATGCAGAGACTGTGTACCAAATGATCAGGAGTTGAAGAGGCTGATATTGTCAGAGATGCATAAGGTTCCTTATGTGGGACATCCAGGTTACCAAAACACAATTGTCACAGTCAATATGAAATACTTTTGGCTAGGTATGAAAAAGGAGGTTGTTGATTTTATTGCTATATATATTGAATGTCAGAAGGTCAAGGTTGAGAACAGACATCCAACTGGTTTTCTATAGCCTTTTCCCATTCTTGAATGGAAGTGGAAATTTGTGACCATGGAATTCATAACTAAGTTTCCTAGAACTACTAAGAAACATGATTCTATTATGGTGGTGGTGGACAAGCTTACTTAAGCTTCCCATTTTATTCCAGTGAAGTCAACGCAGAAGGAAACCGACATTGTTGAGATTTACATGCGAGAAATTGCTAAGATGCATGGTGTACCTAAGACAATTGTGTCTGACATAGATTCCAAGTTCACCTCAAAATTTTGGAAAGGGATATTCAAGGGATTTGGAACAATACTGAACTTTAGCACAACATATCACCCTAAGACAGATGGAAAAACAAAGAGGGTAAATCCGATGATTGAATATATGTTCGGGGTGTATGTGATGGATAAACCATCCAAATGGGAAGACTTCCTTCATTTGGTAGATTTTTCTTACAACAATGGGTATCATGCATCTTTAAAGATGATCCCATTTGAATCACTTTATGGAAGAAAGTGCAACATGCCAATGAGTTGGGACAACCCAATAGACCGTGCAGTAGTTGGACTAGATCTACTTTGGGAAATGGAGGAGCAGATGTTAAAGATAAGGAATAATTTAAAGGCTACCCAAGACAGGCAGGAAATTTACGCAGATAAAGGCAGAACCCACAGAGAGTTTAAAGAGGGTGATCATGTGTTTTTGAAAGTGAAAACCAGGCGCAGTTCCCTAAAGTTGAGGAAGTGTTCTAAGTTAGCAGTGTCTATTGTGGGCCATTTGAAATCCTTGAAAGGATTGGTCATGTCAGATATATGCTTGCATTGTATTCATAATGTTTTCCATGTGTCATTGCTTAATAAGTACGTACCTGATGCTAATCATATTCATAATGTTTTCCATGTGTCATTGCTTAATAAGTACGTACCTGATGCTAATCATATTATTGATTGGACTGTGATTCAGGTGGATCCAAAAGGCGATTTTCAAGTGCAATCGGTTTGCATATTGGATCGGAAAATCAAGTAGCTCCATAATTGAGTCATGGAGTTTGTAAAGGTCCAATGGACCTGGTACAGTCCCGAGGTTGCAACCTGGGAGCTCAAGGATGCTATGTCAGTAGATTATCCTCATCTTTTTGATTTTTTTTGAAAATTTTGTATGTACATGTGTATATGATGCACTGAGGACAACCCATAAATAAAGGGGAGGGGAACTTAATGTCCCTGATCTGGACCCTTTGTAATTGTAGATATAGGCTAGTGAGTCATGGTACCAATTGTAAATGTAAATGTACATTTAGGCTGGTGAGTCATTGAAACTAAGTTTTGGTGTTGCGCGCACCTTAGTAGTGTGTGGTGAATTGTTATCAAAGACAGGGTGCGCACATTTCATATTGTTGCACACACCTATGTAAGTGTGCACATTTCACAGAGTTGCATGCACTTGGGTAAGTGCGTGGGAATGAATTGGTACTATGCATAGAGATGATTTATATATGTGTGTGTATATATGGCTATACATGTATTGAGGTCAAACAGATCGTGTGATTATGAGGCTGGTGAGTCGAGACATAGATAAGCCAATGCGCCTATCCATGTAAATATAATCATGGTTATTAATATAATATTACATCATTGTGCATAGACAGACTCAGACGAAAAGAGATGGGGGGCCAACTCCACCGAAAAAGGGAAAATGGGGCAAGACTTAAGTCTTGGGGAATATTTTATAATATTTCTAGAAAAAGTGTAATGTTGGATAATTATTTTATCCTAAGTTC
>JASDQU010373729.1:139947-151210 GCA_032191745.1 Picea mariana | reverse complement strand
CTTCATGGTGAGAAATTTTTTTACAAGAAGTGAATATGATCATTGTGTTTACTTTAAAGAGTTGGGAAATGACATATTCATTATTTTTGTGTTATATGTTGACGATATGCTTGTTGCAAGAAAAAACATGGTCAAAATTAATAGTTCAAAGGCTCAGTTGGCTAGGATGTTTGATATGAAGGATACAAGAATAGCAAAAAAAATCTTTGGCATGGAGTTACACAAAAATAGGAAAAATGGTAATTGTGGCTATCACAAGAAAAGTATGCAGAGAAAATACTTATGAGATTCGGTATGAATAATGTGAAACATGTACAAATCCCTTTAGCTTCCCATTTCAATATTTCTTCAAGTTTATGTCCTATTAATGATGAAGAAAATGATTATATATCTCATGTACCATATGCTAATACAGTAGCAAGTTTGATGTATGTGATGGTGAGTACTAGACCAAATATTTCACATGCAGTTGGTGTTGTGAGTATATACATGGAAAATCCAAGTAAAGAGCATTGAGAAGCAGTGAAATCAGTGCTTCGGTATCTTAAGCGAACGAGTAATCACTCTGTCACCTATGATGGCTCTAGTAATTCAGTTTGTGGTTATGTTGATTCATATTTTGCAGGTGACTTGGAAAAAAGGACATACACTTCAAGATATGTCTTTATGCTTGCAAGAGGACCTATTAGTTGGATGTCAAAGCTTCAAAACATATTTTCTTTATCCACTACTGAGGAAGATTATATGGCTACCTCACATGCATGAAAGGAGGCAATTTGGTTAAAATATTTGTTAGGTGAGTTTGGAAGGATGCAAGACAAGGTGAAAGTATTATGTGATAGTCAAATTGTTATTCAATTGGCTAGAAATCCATCTTATGACAGTAAGACAAAGCATATTTCTATTAAATACCATTTTGGAAGACATGTTTTTGATGAAGGGGGAGTGGTTTTGGAAAAGGTCCATACAAAATTGAATTCTACAGACATGTTCACGAAACTAGTTTTGTTAGAGAATCTACGATGGTGTTTGACTTCTCCAGGCTTGTAGAAAAGGTGATGAATTAATTCAGGCATGACATATCAGCTAAATTATTGTCAAGGTGGATATTTTTTAAACATGCCAACTAATTTCCCATGCGGATGAACGCACACTGTATCAACTAAAAATAGAATGTGCATGCATGTACACTACAATGATCAGTTTGTAATCAGTTTGTCTAACTATATAATAAATACTATATATCTTCGCATACCCGTAGAGGTGTAATTCAATGCATTGTAGGCACTGTGTGGGGAGAGTGTGTGAGGTTTGTAAGCTTATATTTGGCTATTGTAATTCTCCCTTGATCAATAAGAATACCGAATATCATTGCCCCATTGATGTTTCCCTTCTGAAAGGTTTTACCATGTAAATATTGTGTTCAATTAATGTGATTGCTATTAGTTCTATTATTTTTCCATTAATCTTGTTGAGTTTATGCTTTAGCTTCCCAACAACATCTATGATACAAGACCATTAGAATTGTGTTCAATTTTCATTATCTATTTTTTTTTTCATTATTTATTTGATAATGAAGAGTGAGTGAAATAAAGGAAAACTCGCGGATCCTGTAAATGAAAGAAAAAGTTATGAACTTTTATAAAGAGACCAAGTATTTTAAACCTTGGAACCCATCTAGTTGTGTGTGTCATACTTATAAATTTGTTTTTAAAATTATTTTTTAAATCTTGACAAATATTTAATATTTAAAAACAATTAGCTCACTGCCACTAAGTAATATTTAAAAACAATTAACTCATTGCCACTTAGTGTTTAGTTTCATCACATATGAATAAGAAATTTAATAGATTAATTAAAAAGAAGATTTAATTTTGAAAAAAATGATAATGAACGATTTTTTTTTTTTTAAACTTTGGTCTTTTAATCGCCAAGTGAAAAGTTATAGTCCGTAGTAGAGGGAGGGACTACTAATTCAATATACAGTTTATCCACCTTCTAGTCTTATGCATTGCATTGATATTCTTGTAGGGATTGATGTCCTTGGATGGTTACATAGGCTTTATGAATTCACAGGATATTAAGTATGCTGGTGTGAGTTAGTTATTTCCTTTTTCGAGTTAGATTTATTTTAGTCAATTAGTCCTAAAACAATTAGTTTGTACATATTGAGTATTTTCAAAACAACTAGTTTGTACATATTGAGTATTTTCTAATTTTTTTGTTGTTTTCTTTGGATTATAGTTTTTTTTATATGGTTAGTTAATTCATTTTCATTTTAAGAATAGTCTATCCACTCTAACAATATAACAAAGACTAATTTCTGTTATGTTCCAAAATATAAAATTTAGCTTTTATGTGTTGGTTTTCTTTTTAACTTGCAATTTTATTTTGTATAAAAACCCTTTGTTGTTTGAAAAAAAATGAAAGGCTATCAGCTGGCTCTTTGAAAGGCTATTTCTTCTCCCTAATACTTGCATCTCCTACCAATATGAGATTAAATGAAAATTATTATGTTAGGCCTATCCACTCGAAAATAAGAAATAGTTTGGGTATTGGTTGATGATCTTCTATCCCATCGTACATTTTCCTTACATTACCCTATCACGTATCAAGAACTAGTGAATTGAATTTAGACTCTTCATTTTGTAGAGTAGATACTTACAAACACTCACCCATAATTATCAAATCTGATAGATTTATCACGTGAGATTAATAATGTGATTAATCATGTACCTACTACCTGCTATAGACATGGGAAAAAATGTATTATTATAGAGAATAATGTGTCTATAAAGCTATATTTTTTAAATGACTAAAAATATAAAAATATTTGAGTGATGAAGTAGTCTCATATGTTGTAGTTATGGCCACTAGTTGTAGTTATGGCCACTAGATTGAAGCAAATGTTTGATGTTGACTGATTTTTATTGAACGAATGTTGACTGATTTATATTGAACGACAATTGTGTTAGCATTTTATGATCCGAAGATGTACCATTTCTACTAAGAAGACCTCGATGTTCAACTAATCAAATTGAAGATTTCTTTGATGATAGTCCACCCACCTTTAAACACAATTTACTACGTATCGAATGAAGAGAGTGGGCTAGGTAGAAATTCCTAATAATAATCCTTTTCAAAGAGTATTTCATAGAATTGTTATGGATTTGATTGTTTGTTTCTTTACCTTTCTTTTCAAAGAGTATCCGTTAATGTATTATAGTAGAACATAGCCCTTAAAGGTTGGAATTTTGGGATAAAGATTTGTTTTTAGTTGAATTTTGGGATAAAGATTTGTTTTTAGTTATTGTTATCACAAGATTTGTATTTATGAAAAACCCTCCAAAAGATTTAAAATCTTGTATAATTATGTTAGAATTTATCAATATCATTTATGTAGAGATTTTTCTTGTTTTAGTAATGGAGGAGGTCAACCACAAGGAAAGCTTTTATGTTGATTTCAAGGAATTAAATAGAAAGATTAGCCAAACCTACAACTCCATATCTTGATCACCTATTAGTTAACTCTAGGTCTACATGTACGAGATAATAAATAATTTGCAGCATAATTTAGACAATTCCCAAGTTTTAAAGTGCACTAAAAACCTATTAGACACTAGAAAATGAGTAAATTCTATAGTTGTTGCAAATTACAACAATAAACTAGTTTTATAACAAAAAATAATATATTACAAAAACATCCATGAAAAGTGATTAAAAATATAGATACCTTTACCGGCCTTTTGACTAAGATGAAGTGTAGTACTTGTTCTTATTAGTTTAATATTTAATACATGGTTCATAGAACCACATGATATTAAATGTATTATTCTAGGGAGAGGGCCCACTCACAATAGCTTACTATTGGGGCTCTCGCCCGTCGCTTGTGCGTTGCACTACAACAGCACCCCAACTCAAAAAAGGGTAGCAAGAGCGGGTGTGGTTATCTATTGACTAGGAGGCCAAATAACACTATTATTTTCTTAAATTCTTTGAGTAGAAACCACTTACGGAATCTTCAAAGGTTTAAGTTTGGCCAAGAGTCAAGGAATAGAAGAAATGTCTATCCTAAGTGATTCATAGGTTATAATAAACCAGGTCAGGAAAATATCTCCTCTAGGGGATATGAAGCTCACAAACATCATTATAAGAGCCCTCAAAGAAGTTGAAGCTTTTAAAGATTTCCGCTGCTATCATATCCTTTGAATTAATAACTCCAGGGCTGGCCTCCAAGCTAATATAACCACGGAGGAGCCTCCAAGAAAACTCAGAATTAAAGGACGGACCATTAACAACTTCATTCCATAAGTTTGGCCATGTAATTGAATACAATGTAAATTATGGGTCAAGTTGGGGACCCAACGAAAAACACACCTCCTATCTCAAGTCGACACTCAACACTCCCTCACGCAGCCTACAGCTCCAACACCTCGATGAGGATGACACATTGTTTTTCATATTCATGTATGTCATCCTGCAGATTGATGGCAGGAGGGTCGTCCTGTAAGTACATTCATCTCTCTGTCCTATTGCCCTTAGTATTATTTCCGACACGCGCCCTCTTTTGGCCTCCCTCCCTTGGTATTGTTCACAATTGTGCTTTGTACTCTCCTGCATGGTGTCTATACTTCTCCTTACTTATATGGCATCATCACAGCCCAAAATTACAACATCCATTTCTTGCAATGATGCTAATTACCTGTATCATTCTTGTCACATGTATGGAATAAAATACCGCGAAGGAATTGGGACGCTGCAAATTTATCAATATCAAAGGTGGTGGCCTTACGCACATACGAAATAAAATTTAAAGGAGGAAATGTGGACGACACGAAGTATGAATTTAGTTGGTAGGATCCAGAGAATTGACGAGTTTCCTAAATGGTATGAGTCCTTTGCTTCCTAAGGTAACTCTCACATCGGATTCTCAGGAAGTAGTCAGGGAGTGGAAAAAAAATGGGTTCTATGGAAAATCGACGTTCAAGAGTGGAACGTTGGAAAAGGGAGCTCCAAGAAGAGGAACAAGAGGCCTTGGTGAATTTAGTTAACAATATTCATATAAGAATTAACAATGATACTATCCAATGGAAAAACACGATGGAACTGCTCATTGAATAGAGACAATGATTTCAACAATTGAAAGATGAAGTTGATGACAATGATTTCAACAATTGAAAGATGAAGTTGATGTAATCCGCTCTAAGGTTGTCAAGCTTCGTTCTAGACCAGCTTCTCCATCTCTTCCTACTCCAAGATTAGTCTTATCTGATGTCGCCTCTTCCCTGGAAATGCCCAAATAGGTACCCGAAATGAATCTGCCCCCGGATCCTTCAAAAGGGTCATAGGAAGAGAATGACCGTGCTAATGTTCAAGTCTTATGATTTATTTTAACATTTTAACTATAGGGATATTTAGACGCTGTATAGCTAGCTTTTTGGTAGTCATTGTTTGGAATTTTGGCTAGTCATTTTGTAATGGATGTTTTGCATATTTTTTTTGAATTTACACAGGCAATGTTGTGACTTTGTAAAGACTTTATCTGTGGTTTTTCAGAGACTTTTTCTAATTAAAATTTCCCCCACTTTTATTAAAAAGAAATTGATTAGAAATATAACAATTCAAGAAATATTTTCTAAGTAGTTTAAGCCACATATTAATGAGTGTATGCAAAAAATTAAAGTAGTTTTTAATGGTTGTGAAAACTTTTACTCCAACACCAAGAAATAGTAGTAGTTCGATAGGGTTAGAAATGTTAATAGAATGCTTGAGAGAAAGGGAATATTGATTTTAATAACCATTTCAACCAAAATAATACCTATATACTAGTGTTGTATTCTAGGGCTTATGGAGTCACAAATGCATTAGCTTCAATATTGAACTAAATGAAAGAAGAGAGGTGAGGTTTAAACCCTAAGGTGAAAACACACTTGGGCCTTATGCTTTATACTTTGAAGAAGGAGTTACCTCAGGTGCAACCACTCTTGGTCCCTAGGTGTCATCTTTTCCTTTTTCTATCTCTTATACCTTCATTTAGGTCAAGGATTAAAGGCTAGGTTTAAAACCCTAAAGTGCATGTTTTTTTGGGCCTTAGGATTTTAGCACTACCAAAGAATGATTCACAAAATTGGAAAATAAAATATTTATGAAGGAGAGAAGAACTTTTTTCTCCTCTTTAGGTTTTCAAAAAGACAAAGAAACTTGGAACAAGATAGAAATTTAACACCTTTTGCATTAACACGAATAACCAATTACAAAAAATTACTTACTTCTTCCAAGTAGCAATACATTCAAAACCCTAATTGCAAAAAATCATTGTCCAAAAGACAAAAACATACAAATAGAGCCTCCAATACTAGCGCATGAGAGAGAAGAGCCAAAGATAGCAAAAATGGTGAATATTTGAGAAGTGTTACCTCACACAAGTGTGAGGTAAGTGATGATGAATAATGATCTTGGTGCTAGCCTATTTATATGAGGTAAAACCTAGCACTTTGTCAACATAAAAAAATGAAATGTCAATCAAAGTGGGGTCAACCTCGCAAATAATATCTACAAATGAAAAAAAAATCAAATAAGACATCATAATGCCACACTTGTGCCAAGGGAATACGAAGGCCTCCCAAGGCCACGTGGAATCATCTCAAGGTGTAGTGATGGAAATGGTGTATCTCCTCATCCATGGTCATGAAAAATCATTAATCGTACCCAAAGTAATTACCAAACCCTATCACCATCAAACCATAGAAGGTGACATCATCATCCAATGGAGGCCAAATTCTAGGGTCTAAGGAACAGTGTCCAAGGAAGTGGAGATTGAATCTCATATGTGCATGGTATCTGGATGTATATTGTTTCAACATCCTCAATCTAGTGAGAAACAAGCCTTGGGGTACATTGTCCAACATGTGGTATTTTCATCCAATCTGTTTGCCATCATGATGAAATCTTCCCAAACCATGCCTATTTGTCCATTATCCATGGTCCTGAAGATGTGAGATCTCATGTGTGAAGGTTCCATGTTACTAGATGACTCGTTTCTCTACACATGCTAAAGTGCAACAATAATGGAACAATGTCCTCCTGAAATCCTAGGACATCCCTCAAAGAGCGGTGTCATTCCAATCCACATCAAAATAGAATATAAGAAAATATAAACAAATGTTTATAAGAAATTTTAGTCCTTGATCCATGCAAAGTAAGTTGTTACTTATGATACAAAACATGTGAAAAATTCACCTCACTATCCCCTTCAAGCATATATAGGCTCAGGACTTTATGTGAGTTGGCAAATTTGAATATGGGAGGACCTTCATCCAACCATATTAGGTGTTCCAACCTAGAAAATGAAAGAAAAGACCCATATAGAGGGACAGGTTATGAGGGAAGTAGTAGAAGAAAGAAACCCTTTAAGAGTAATTATGATAGTGGTATGAGTTAGGATTACTTCATCGATTTTGTTGTCATTAAATCCATTTTTATGAGAACCTTTATAGATGGATCCCTTGTTGCTTGATATACACTTTCCTCCGCACTTTTTTTCATTCCAAACCCCTTAATTTACTTTTGATACCCATTCATTATTTTTCAAGTTGCCTTTATAGGTTTCAAGTTTTTATTCTTTCATTTTCTCACCCGGATAAAGTCCTATTATAAGTGTGCATTCAATGTGCATCAAGACAAGGGTTTGTTACCATTAGAGGGGGATAAAGTCCTATTATAAGTGTGCATTCAATGTGCATCAAGACAAGGGTTTGTTACCATTAGAGGGGGTAGATCCGAATATTGATTGTGGCTGTTATAGGTGTTCTTTATCATTTTTTATATAGCATATATAACAATGCATCAAGACAAGGGTCTATTACCATTAGAGGGGGTAGATCCCAATATTGATTGTGGTTGTTATAGGTGTTCTTTATCATTTTTTATATAGCATATATAACAACTGCATAAACCACTCGCCTTCAACCCCTTCTTCTCATGAGATAATGGATGATGACCCATTATCGAATTTTAGTACACTATAATAGGCTCCACGATGGAAAATGTTAATTATGATGGGAATGGAACATTACCCTTGTGAGCCCCCCTAGTAGTACCAGTTTTGATTTGGCGGTGACAACATGGGGCTAGGACATAGAAGATGACCTCAAGGTGAAACAAGGAAAAAACATAACTTCCCAAGCCATTGATCCATTATCCAACCTCAAAAAATGATCATCATCCACATTTCTAGTAACTTAAGCACAACACTTCACATGAAAGAAGGACTAACATACCTCACACAAATGTTGAATTATTATCTCCCATACAATAAGTTGTTTGGAATTGATGAACTTGGCTCATCTGTAGTTATAAGAGGAAATATGAGGGGGGCTTATAGGTGGCCTTTATCATCTTTTACATAGCATATATAAGAGTTGCATCAAACTCTCGCCTTCATCCCCTTCTTCTCATGAGATAATCTACCATGAGCACACTATGATATGCTCCACGATGGAAAGTGTTAAGTATGGTGGGAATGGAACATTACCCTTGTGAGCCCCCCTAGTAGTACCTGTTTTCACTAAACAATGACAACACAGGGCTAGGTCATAGAAGCTTTCCATGAGGTGAAACAAGGAAACACATGTAATTTCCCAAGCCATTGATCCATTATCCAACCTCAACCAATCATCATCATCCACATGCCCAGTAACTTAAGCACAACACTTCGAAAGAAGTATTATCTCCCATACAATAACTTGTTTGGATGTGATGAGCTTGGCTCATATGTAGTTATAATAAGAGGAAATATGAGGGGGATGATAGGTTACAATACACGCTGATAATCATTATTGTCGGAATAACTGTTTGCATTGTGGGCCATGAGACATGATATCCTCTAGTTACCTCTAAGCATAGGGGTAACAATTATTATCAAGGAAATCAAGGGAATGGAGCAATCTTCGACAAAGGATACATACGACGATAAACCATTAATCAAAAAGAGGTTCTTTTTCACATTAAGAGTCGTGTGAATCTTGCTCATAAATGAACACAAAATTGAGTATCCCATGCATATCAATAAATGTACTCGATTGAGGTTTGTATGAAGAGATTTCAAGTAATGTTGTGAATTATTTTGGATTATCTTTGGATTATTAGTTTTGTATCTATGATGCCATTGTGTTTTCATGAGAATCTGACATTGGAGTATTGAGTAAATATGACGATTTCATTCTCTTTGTGAAAGAAGAATTCATTAGTTCATTATTGCAGTGTAGATGATTCGAAAAATTATTGGTGAGTGAATTTTCGATGAGGAAAGAATGACCTGAATATTGGTTTTGTTAATTTGAGCACTTTCACACATACTCTACCTCTGCACTTGGAAATTATTCAACCAGATAAAAAAATTATCAACAATCACTATCAAAATGTGACTGGAAAGCATGGCGTGAGAACAATCTGTGCACCTACATATAGGAAATGATTCAACAAGATAAAAAATTCTCAGCTATCATTATATTGAAAGTTGTGCATAATTCACTAATGACTTATATTGAACAGATAATTTGATTTTCAATTGCGGCCTATATTGAATATTAAGCTATAAACACTTATTGAACAAGGAAATAAGGCACGTAATGGCTAGTGCCTTAGTACGAAAAGACATAAATTAGGAACATAGATTCTTGAGTATGGCTATTGCTTCTACACACGACATGATTGAAGGCTGATAGTTTGAAGTGTACATGCTCTAGGATAAAGAGAAAACACCTTTTAAAGTTATTATAGGGCGAAAATAAACATGTAAAAAGTGAGTATTTTTAATGGATACAGTTCAGTTTTATACAGTTCATTGAATCTAGTGATATTCTCACACGGAAATTTAAATATTAAAAAACAAAGTGAATATAAACATGCCAACGGTTGTTTTTATGGATACAGTTCATTAAATATGGAGATCGTCAATTTGTCCGAAGGTGGTGGTTTTTTTGAAATGATCAATTGATTTTAGTGATAACCATGTCGAAAAGATTTTTAAAAAAATAATAAGATGGTCACATGGCAATCTTAGAGATACTGGAGAACAATCTTTGTAATAAGATCGAGTCCTGAAAAAATGAAGTGTGTTTTTAAAGGAGATCATAGGGAAAGGATTTCCATGTTATAAAGGTGGGAGACTTGCAGAAATAAGCCTCTGTATCGGCTGTTAACAAAACAAAAAGGCCCTTACACATAAAAATTAATTTAACTAAATATTACATCGCTCATGTAAAGCATTGGATTGTTAACCTCTCTTGTCCAGTTGAATGGGAGGATATATTCAATTGCGAAACTCTATTTTTAAGAATATTAAATCACTTTTTCAAGTTATTAAATTTGACAATGCACATCAATGATTCCATACAAATTTTATAGATAACCACTACAAACGACTGCTGCAAATGAGGTAGAAATATACCATCCCAATAATTTTTGAATGTTAGAAATGCGTCCACTTTCAACTCTAATATATTTAATAAATTAATTTAAGGCACTCATTGTCCTCTTAAAGATATTACATAAATGAGGCACAAATATACCATCCCAATAATTTTTAAAAGTTAGCAATGCGTCCACTTTCAACTCTACCATATTTAATAAATTAATTTAAGGCACTCATTGCCTTTGAAAGATATTACATATGTCAATACATGCACCCTCCCAGTGTCTTCCAACCGTGCAGAATTGTCGCTGAAGAGACCAGAAACATGGTTGAAGATGAGGGAATTCGAGCTGGTGCTTGGGGAATTGGACGAGGCTCTATGGATAGATCCTGGCCATTTCAAAGTTCTCTACAGGAAATGACAAGCCTGCATGCAAAGCTCGAAACATAGCCAAGTTCCCTTCATTCATCATGACCAGGATAACCCTTCATTCATCATGACCAAGATAGTTGTGTTTATATGTTCACCATTAAACACTTTTCGTCCTCGCGACATATCTACCAGTAACAGTGGGGTATATCAACAAGCAGTGGTGACAACAACTCCCACGAGCCACTAAAGTGTTGGGAATGTGGAGAGCCTCATCTAAGGAGGAACTATCCACATTTTATTTCAGCAAACAGAACTGTTGTTCATAATTTGTAAGAACCCTCGATAGTGAGAGACATAGGCAGGGGCCTACATTGATAAATTGTGAAGGAGAGAGAAATGCAGAGAGAAAAGAATAGTATACTCAAATGTATGAAGAAGTACAGAACAGAACTGAAGAGCTACCTACAATAGGAAAT
>JASDQU010373729.1:110088-139847 GCA_032191745.1 Picea mariana | reverse complement strand
TCCAGATTTTGAGTTCCGTTTGGATGGTCAAAATATAAGAGCAAATATGAATATCCTACCACTAGGATCTTACGATATGATTATCAAGATGGATTGGTTGGAACAACACAAAGCAATACTAGAATTTTATACTAAGGTACTTAGCTATAAAGATAATTTTGACACCATTAGAATAGCCCAAGGCATACCAAAGCCTGTATAGACAAGTTTCAACGATGCAATTCAAGAAATGTGTTTGAAAGGGATGCCAAGTTTATGCCATCCAAGTGACCAATCTACTAGGAAAAGAAGATAAGCCAAAGTTAGAGGACTTTGCTATCTTACGTGAATTTAGAGACATGTTTGTGGATGAAATACCAGAATTGCCTCCTATAAGGGAAATAGACTTCTCCATCGACTTACTACCCGGTTCAACCCCTATCTCAAAGGGCACCTTATCGAATGAGTCTACCAGAACTCATAGAACTAAAAATAGAATTACAAGAATTGTTGGACAAAGAGTATATTAGACCGAGTGTTTCACCATGGGGGGCACCGGTCCTCTTTGTAAAAAAGAAGAATGGTACTCTAAGACTCTATATCGATTATTGACAACTGAACAAAATGACTATTAAAAACAAATACTCCTTACCAAGGATAATTGATCTGTTCGATCAAGTAGGTGGGGCCAAGATCTTTTCAAAGTTGGATTTGCGATCCGGTTATCATCAAGTTCGGATAAAAGACAGGGACATAAACAAAACAGCTTTTCGGACAAGATATCGACACTAGAAATTTGTAGTCATACCTTTCAGACTCACTAATGCACCTGCCACATTTATGTGCTTGGTGAACAGGATTTTCAGTCCCTACTTAGACAAGTTCGTGGTAGTATTTATCGATGATATTCTGGTCTATTCAAAAACGAAGGAAGAACATGATGAACACTTAAGGATAGTCCTACAGATATTGAGAAAACACAAGTTGTATGCCAAATTTGACAAGTGTGATTTTTATCAAAAGGAAATACAATATCTAGGACATGTAATTTCAGCAGAGGGCATTTCTATAGACCTGGAGAAGATAAAATCCATTATGTAATGGCCAGTACCTAAGGATGTAGCGGATATCTAGTCATTCATGGGAATAACTAGATATTATCGTAGATTCATAGAAGGTTTTGCCAAGATAGCCTACCCTATCATGTCATTACAAAAGAAAGGGACCAAGTTCAACTGGTCAGAGAAGTGTCAAGGAAGTTTTAACAAACTAAAGGAATTACTGACAACTGCACCCATATTAAAGGTAGCAAACTCAGATAAAGATTTCAGCGTATGTGTTGATGCAAGTAAAGAGGGACTAGGTGGTGTCCTAACTTAGGAAGGACACGTTATTTGTTATGAGTCCTGGAAATTAAAAGAACACAAGCGAAATTATTTCACTCATGACTTAGAATTGGTAGTGGTAATACATGCCTTAGAAATGTGGCGACACTACATAATGGGCAGAAAATTCCTACTATTAATGGATAATAGCAGCATGAAATATCTGTTTAACCGATCGGATCTTAATGCAAGACAAGGAAGGTGGCTAGCCTTCTTGAGCGAATTCAACTTCGAGCTCAGACAAATCAAAGGTAAGAAAAATAAAGTAGCAGATGCATTAACTAGAAGAGTCCATGGATTATTTGAAATAAATATCAGAAGGGCAGAAAGTGACCTGGAAGAAACAATAAGAACGACAGGTATTAACGATAGAAATTACACTAAAATGATCGCAGAATTATAGGACAGTACCGCAAACTCAGATAAATAAGATCTAAGTATCGACAAGAAGGGACTATTACGATTTAAAAACAAACTTTGCATACCAGATTCAGCAGAGTTAAAATTAACAGTTCTAGATGAAGTTCATAAGAAATCGTATTCTGGCCATCCAGGTTACCAGAAAACAATCTCAGCACTTAGAAAACTATTTTACTGGCCCAATATGAAGGGTGAAACAGCAGAGTACTTGGCTAGGTGCCAAGATTGTCAATAGGTTAAGTCCCAGCATCAACATCCAACCGGCCTATTACAACCATTACAAGTACCGGAATGGAAATGGGAGACCATATTGCTAGATTTTATAACAAGTTTGCCTAAAACTCGGAGACAAAATGATTCTATCATGGTTGTAATCGATAAACTTAGTAAGTCCGCACACTTTATTCCTGTAAAGTCTACTTTTAAAGCTATAAACATTGCTGAAATATTCATGAAAGAAATTTTTAGACTCCATGGTATTCCTAAAATGGTGATTTCAGATAGAGACGTAAAATTCACATCCGCTTTTTGGAATGAATTGTTTGCAAGGATAAATACTAACTTGAATTTCAGTACGATTTATCATCCACAAACGGACAGACAGACCGAAAAGAAAAACCAGATCATAGAGGATATGCTCGACATGTATGTAAGGACAAAACCGAACAAGTAGGAAGACTATCTGTACTTGGTAGAATTTGCATATAACAATGGGTACCAAACTTCGGCTAAGTTGAGCCCTTTCGAAATAATTTATGGCAGAAAGTGTATGAATCCAATTAGCTTGGATAACCCGTCTGACGGACTCATGGTCGGACCAGAAAGGCTCCAAGAAATGGAGAACATGGTAAGAAAGGTACAAAAAAACTTGAAAGAAGCACATGACAGACAGAGGAGTTATGCAGATCAGAATAGAAGGCACCTATAATTTCAAGCAGAAGACCATGTTTATTTGAAAGTCAAATCCCGAAAGAGTTTGTTGAAGTTAGGAAACTGTGCCAAGCTGGCACCCAGGTTTTGTGGGCCCTTCGAGATACTAGCTCAAATTGGGCCCGTAGCATACCAACTCACACTTCCAGCTAATCTAAGAGTTCATAATGTATTTCATGTTTCTTTTGTAAAAAAATATATTCATGACCCTACTCATATGTTTGATTGGAACTTGGTGCAGGTGGAACCTGAAGATGAGTTCCAAGTGGAACCCCTGCACATTCTAGACCGGAGAGAAATAACACTTCGAAATAGAGTTGTCGCTCAGGTAAAGGTGCAATGGAAGCACTTTAGTCCTAAGGAGGCCACATGGGAGTTGGAAGGAGATTTATGGAAATCTCATCCAACCCTATTCCAGGAAAGGAACAAACATTGAGGACAATGTTTTACTAAAGGGGGAAAGGATGTGACATCCCAAAAAATAACAATATTTTTGGAATTTAAAAGTTGCTGGAAATTTATTCCGTTTTTAGTAAATTCGAAATTCGAATTTTTTTTTCCATTTATGACAATTCCAAATTTCGAATTTAACAATTGTAATAAATAATTATGACTATTGGGAAGAGATTTGATTTGTCCCAACTAACTATTTGACTATGACACTTGTATGATAACAGAATATTTTATATTGATTGCAGGGGACAAATGGAACAACCATGTTAAATTTTAGCTGACCATGACTCCATGAGAGGGGAACATGTTGGAACTACCCCTAGGCTGATTTTTACAAGTGGAAAATCAGTGATTTGGCCATTGGAAGCCCCTGAAAATCAGGGATTTAGAAAGCTATGAAAATTACCAAGAAGGAAAAAAGACCTAGGCAAAGTGATAAATAAGCATATGTGAGGAGGCAGGACGCTACCAAGTATGCTGGGAAAGAGACTAATGATTTTCTTTTCCTTACTATTATGAACACTGAATGAGTGTGAGGCAAGGAGGATCTACTAAATTGAAGGACATTGTTGAAGAGGATATTTCAAGTTCGCCCTCATGGATTCATGGTCAGGCTAGGGGGTGAGTCGGGCAAGTGATTTTGGTTGCCCTATTCTATGGTTGGGAGGAACATGGTTCTTCCCTTTGTCTACCCACAATTTGATTCATATATGCTATTCTATCTCTCCCTCGTCAAATGTTATGTTCTGCAATTTGTTTGTTGCTCTGAATAAATTTTGAGTAATTGATATGTTCTGTAATTTGAATGCTATGAATAAATTCTGGTCGAATGTTATGGAAGGGAAAGACCTACTAAATACTTCCTCACCTTTAGCTATTAATGGACTTGTTTTATTGAGACGGATTGTTGTGTGAATGCTAAGGTCATTGAGTATTTCACTAGTAAGACGAGTTCCGCAGAATATTTTGCCCTCATAACGAGATAAACTACCAATTACACTTTTCTTTTGATTCATTCTGTTAAGTAAGGAAAATCTTAATTGTTTGTTTGATTTGATTAAGGTCGAACATCCCAATATCTATGTTGAATGATACTTCATGTACATATTTATAGTACACATCGAGCCTCCAATAATAATCGCGTAAGTTCAAATTTCAAAGTAAATCCAGCCTGTAACACAGAAATTATTCTTTACTTGCATATAGAACATGCACAGTTAAAAATACTAACAGATACACAGTATGCAATAGGGGTTCTGTGCAAGTGATACTTTGAAACTGAATTAAACTGGTTAAACACAGTCAGGGAATAAAATACATATATATATATGTATAGACATATGAAATAATTTTGAAGGGTTCAAGACTCCATTACAATAAAAATTATAGTAAATACACACACACACACACACACACACACATAGATTACCAGAGTATTAATGTTGAATCAAAAATGACCAGGTCTAGTCAACTATGTCTTAGATGTGTTGAAAATAAATGTTAAACAATTCTAACCCTACCAAGTGTTTATCTAAATTTTCACGAACTGTAAAAGTAAAGGAATCTAATCCATTCTAGGAATGATGATAGAATAATAGTAACAAATCCATAAGGGAAATGGTAGTCAACTGGACTATCAAACTTTTAGGTTGAGCCATAAGTCGAGAGTAAGGAAAAAATCATTTCCTAATCCCAGAAGGGGAAAAAACAGAGCCATACTGTGCAGCAATAATCCCAAGGGAAAACAAGACAAATTATATGAGGAGACTTATAATCTAACTTTAATTATAATACAAAGTTTCGGTGTAATAGAGTCCTTACAACAAGTTAAAACCCCAAAAGTCCATCAGGTCCCTTTTATACCATAACGGACGGGATTTCGGACTGTGTAAACATCTATAGCCGAATACATTCTAAACGATAGTAATGATAATTAAATTTACAAGTTGGAATGAGAGTATATATAGGAATGACTGGGATAAAATATCCAACACATTTCATTATTCAATTGAAAATAAAATCCTATATGATAATAGTTATACACAGAAGTCAGACCAAGAAGCAACTGGAGGACCTCCCCATCCCAATCATTGAATGCAATAGAACAAAACTATTTCAAACACCTCGAAAATCCAATAAGAGATCGTGCCCTTGCACTGTTGAAGTTTTGGAATGGCCTACGAAGGAACTCGAATAACTTCCAAGCTGAAAGTGGAAACCGAACATCTGAAATCCATAGGTAGAAAAAAATCCCTGAAGCAATACTGTTTAATTATCGGTAAATGAAGATATAAAAATGAAGAAATACTAACAGAATTGATAATAGTTAGTAAGGAAATTTTATGGAACCTTACTTAACTTCTGTTCGATAGGCTGGCATAGCCCTCTCGTTTACTTGTTGTTTTTTTTCCAACTGGATAGGAACCTGGCCGAAGGTGGATAGCATATTTATTCGTTGATGGGTACCCTCGTATCAAGACCAGGCCCACCATTAGTGAATTATACAAGCCCTGAAACGAAGAAAATCTTACAAGAAGGAGGTACATACATAGCAAGTTACGACTCCATAACAAGGAAAAACACAGAAATAGACAGTAACGGTTATCCTTTTAAACGATGTAACCAGATCTATGCTATCATGGAATATATTGTTCATACCGATTTAGAAAAAACACATAGCTGCCCATAACCGAATCATATCGAGTAGTCTTATGCATTTCAAACATTACAACGAATTGTTCCCACTATTTTTAACCAAATCAGACAGCGCACGATGAGGGTATTACCCACTGCAAATAATATTGGAAGCATTGTGAAAGAATATCATGATTGGAACTATTTAAATCCCTACAGATGCCTTAAGCCTTGACAGCAATCAAAGGATTCGACATATAACTTAAACGGGGAGGTTACGAAACCCTTTCTCCCAAAACCTAAACAAGAAACGAACAGATACACCCTTCCTAATACTAGAATGGTGGAAACAGAGATATATTCTTAGGAAATAAACTAGGAGGTTATGAAAACCTTTCTTCCAAAACTAAACAGGAAACAAACGAATATACTCCCTTCAAAACCAGAAGACAAAAAAAAAATGGAGATCAATTCAAAGGCATTTTTCCCACGGTTTAGGGTAACTTCAGAAACAGTACAGAAGAAGTTGAGATGCTTTATCTCTTTTAAACAACTTGCAAGTAATGCGTTTTGAGACAAATACATACCAGGGGTAAGGACCGCGCCAACTGTTACAATTTGGGAGCGGCTACCATGGAAACATTCTGCGCCTCCAAGGTTGGTTCACAGGACCGCCTCGCAGAACTCAACAATGAAAATTGTGAAACCACTTCAACCCTAATCGATATCCTGTCAACCTCGGAGTAATTGAGGAGGGCAGGTGGCCGTGTGACAGTGTCAGAGACAATATGCCATATGGGGTAAACAACCCAATAGTTTCCACTGGAACTCACAGGCCACCTTTAATGAAGCTTAGAGAGTTTTAACTGCTAGACAGAGAATCATTCCTCCCACTTAATAAGTATTATGTTAAGAGTAAAACCCCTTGTCTTTCCTCGAGATTAGCGTGAATCAATAGTCTGATCCTAGTGGTGAAATGTCCATTTGGCATATGGAGGTAAGTAACTAATTCACAAACCAACCCTGGTCCTAAGAGCATTAAATTCGATCGCGACATAGTAATTAAACCTGACTCGATGAATCGTATGGTGGATAAATCAGATAAAGTTGCCTAGCTTCAATTTTAATCAGAGATACATGGACGCACTTGTTAGAAGTATTATGGTTTTATTTGAGTACATTGTAATAGGATTTGTGAGACCCTTTTTCATATGATCCATTATATCAAGGGGTAAAAGAATTTGAAATAAGAGGGACCTCTTATGGTAGGTAGGACTTAGGAACTTTCCCCTTTAAGAACCTTTTTACGAATAGAATTTGAACCAATCCTATAGTAAGTTTATACATTCTGTTATTAAAAGGAAATAGCAAACAAAACAAAACAAAAATATTTTTTTGTGATAATGAGGTTCATTACATATGGTATCAAAGAAAAAGTTACAACACTGGGCCTGAACAGGGCCACTTTAATTACTTAATAGATATTTTGTTTTATATATAAACTAATAAATCCTTTCGTCATAGATAGAAAGCTCTTTCTGTTTTGGTGATTAATCATGGTAGCTCAGGACAATGCCAAAAATAGGATGGAAGAAAATCCGCAGCAAAGACCCCCTGGAGATACAAGGCAAAACAGTGACGGTAGTTCACCCACATAAGTGTTGGAAACCATGAGGAATCTTATTGTTTAACTATAGATTTTTAAAGCCGATAATCAAAAGTTGAAGAAATCCGAGGAGGAACAACAAGAGATAAACGAAGTCCTGTTGTGCAGTATAGTGACCAAGAAAATCCCAAAAGACAATAACAACGATGAAGAAGTCAGCAAGAGAGCCTCCAAAAACTCAGGACCAGAAACAAAAAAAGGAGATAGTTTGTTTGAAGGAACACCTCTAGCTGAAGATAGAATTATAAAGAACCGAAAAAGAAACCAAGTGGATCACCTTGAAGGAGAAATTAAAAAGATTAAACCAGCTATCTTTGATGGAGAATCTAGGACTAGGGAAGAAGCAGAGGCATGGTTGTTGGATATCAAAAAGTACTTCCAAAACTACAACTATTCCAGCAACATGAAGGTCAGGATGGCCATCTACAATCTGAAAGGTAAGGCCAGTATATGGTGGCAAGATCTGAAATTGGCCAAGGGCCTAAAGGAGAAACAGTTGGAGTGGTCTGATTTTAAGAAGTATTTCAAGAAACAATACCTTTCTGAAAATTATTATGAAAGGAAGAAAAAAGAATTTTACGAGTTATGACTCGGACAAATGACGATGGAGGATCTTATAAACAAATTTATGGAACTATTAAGTTTCGTACCGTACATCAGAGAGGATAAAGTAAAAATCCAACGATTTCTAAGTTGCCTACGACAGTCCTACAAAGACAGAATTGAGTTGGACAACCCCAAATCCTTGAGCGAAATATTTAGGAAAGCATGAATGTGCTATGACCAGTATAAATAGTGGGTAGATTTTCCCAAAGTCTAGAAGGATAAGAAACGGGATCGAATGAACCATCAAAAGAAGGGGTACCAACTATCTCCTTATCAAAATGAAGTAAAAAGTTTTCTGAGAAAAGATTCTCACTTCAGTCACCCAAATACACAGAACAACGATAAACCGGTAAACCTGGGAATTAAGAAGTTTGGGGACAACTCCCGCGAGCCACTAAAGTGTTGGGAATGCGGATAGCCTCATATAAGGAGGAACTTTCCACATTTGATTTCAGCAAACAAAATTGTTGTTCATAATCTGCAAGAAGCCTCGACAGTGGGAGACTTGGGCAGGATCCTACATCAGATAAATGCAGCCATCAACGGTCGACAAGCTGACCACGAGTCCTCGATGGTAGAAATCGAAGGTAAAATCAATAATACATGAATTTCTATTTTAATCGACCAGGGAGCTACGTTAAGTTATATTACACCTAATGTGGCAGAATCAAACAAACTTGAGAAACTGAAGCACGCAAAACCATGGCTTGTACAATTAGCAACTGGTACTAAAAGGAAAGTAGTTGACTTTGTTCCATATTTTGAGTTTCGTTTAGATGGTCAAAATATAGGAGCAAATATGAATATCCTACCACTAGGATCTTACGATATGATTATTGGGATGGATTGGGCGGAACAAAACAAAGCAATACTAGACTGTTATACTAAGGAACTTAGATATAAAGATGATTTTGACACCATTAGAACAACCCAAGGCATACCAAAACCTGTATCAGTCAGACAAGTTTCAGCGATGCAATTCAAGAAATGTGTTAGAAAGGGATGCCAGGTTTATGCCATCCAAGTGACCAATCTACTAGGAAAAGAAGATAAGCCAAAGTCAGAGGACTTTGTTGTCCTACATGAATTCAGAGACATGTTTGTGGATGAAATACCAGAATTGTCTCCTATAAGGGAAATAGACTTCTCCATCGACTTATTACCCAGT
The DNA here is from genome assembly GCA_032191745.1 of Picea mariana. NCBI lineage: Eukaryota > Viridiplantae > Streptophyta > Pinopsida > Pinales > Pinaceae > Picea > Picea mariana. The sequence continues at coordinate 130,606 of JASDQU010373729.1, read as the reverse complement.
TCAGCCCCTATATCAAAGGGCACCTTACCGAATGTGTCTACAAGAACTGACAGAACTAAAAATACAATTACAGGAATTATTGGAAAAAGAGTATATTAGACCGAGTGTTTCACCATGGGGGGCACCAGTCCTCTTTGTAAAAAAGAAGGATGGTACTCTAAGACTCTGTATCAATTATCGACAGCTGAACAAAATGACTATGAAGAACAAATACCCCTTACCAAGGATAAATGATCAGTTCGATCAAGTAGGTGGGGCCAAGATCTTTTCAAAGTTGGATTTTCAATATGGTTATCATTAAGTTCGGATAAAAGACAATGACATAAACAAAACAACTTTTAGGACAAGATATGGACACTACGAATTCATAGTCATACCTTTCGGACTCACTAACACACCTGCCACGTTTATGTGCCTAATGAACAACATTTTCTGTCCGTACTTAGAGAAGTTCGTGGTAGTATTTATCGACGATATTCTGGTCTATTAAAAAATGGAGGAAGAACATGACAAACACTTAAGGATAGTCCTACAGACGTTGAGAAAACACAAGTTGTATGCCAAATTTGACAAGTGTGATTTTTATCAAAAGGAAATACAATATCTAGGACATGTAATTTCAGCAGAAGGCATTTCCGTTTTCCCGGAGAAGATAAAAGCCATTATGGAATGGCCAATACCAAAGGATGTAGTAGATATCCAGTCATTCATGGGAATAACCGAATATTACCGCAGATTCATAGAAGGTTTTTCCAAGATAGCCTCCCCTATCACATCATTACAAAAGAAAGGGACCAAGTTCAACTGGTCAGAGAAGTGTCAAGGAATTTTTAACAAAATGAAGGAATTACTGACAATTGCACCCATATTAAAGGTAGCAGACCTAGATAAAGATTTCACCATATGTGTTGATGCAAGTAAAGAGGGACTAGGTGGTGTCCTAACTCAGGAAGGACACGTTATTTGTTATGAGTCCCAGAAATTAAAAGAACATGAGCAAAATTATGTCACTCATGACTTAGAATTGGTAGCGGTAATACATGCCTTAAAAATGTGGCAACACTACATAATGGGTAGGAAATTCCTACTATTAACGAATAATAGTGGGGTGTAATATCTATTTAACCAATCAGATCTTAATGAAAGACAAGCAAGGTGGCTAGCCTTCTTGAGCGAATTCGACTTCGAGGTCAGACACATCAAAGGTAAGGAAAATAAAGTAGTGGACGCGTTAAGAAGAAGAGTCCATGGATTATTTGAAATAAATATCAGTAGGGTAGAAAGTGACATGAAACAAAGGATAAGGAGGACATGTATTAACGATAGAAATTACACTAAAATGATGGAAGAATTACATGACAATACCGCAAACTCAGATAAATCAGATCTAAGTATCGACAAGAAGGGACTATTACGATTTAAAAACAGACTTTGCATACCAAATTCAACAGAATTAAAATTAACAGTTCTAGACGAAGTGCATAAGAAACCATATTCTGTCCATCTAGGTTACCAAAAAACAATCTCAGCACTTAGAAAACTATTTTACTCACCCAATATGAAGGTTGAAACAGAAAAGTACTTGGCTAGGTGTCAAGATTGTCAATAGGTTAATGTCGAGCATCAACATCCATCTGGCCTATTACAACCATTACCAGCACCAGAATGGAAATGGGAGACCATATCGCTAGATTTTATAACAGGTTTGCCTAAAACTCAGAGACATAATGATTCTATCATGGTTGTAATCGATAAACTCAGTAATTCCGCACACTTTATTCCCATAAAGTCTACTTTTAAATCTATAAACATCTCTGAAATATTCGTGAAAGAAATTTTTAGACTGCATGGTATTCCTTAAATGGTGATTTCACATAGCGACGTAAAATTCACATCTTCTTTTTGGAAGGAATTGTTTGCAGGGCTAAATACTAACTTGAATTTCAGTACGAGTTATCATCCATAAACGGATGGACAGACCGAAAGGACAAACCAGATCGTAGAGGATATGTTCTACATGTACGTAAGGACAAAACCGAACAAGTGGGAAGACTATCTGCACTTGGTAGAATTTGCATATAACAATGGGTACCAAACTTCAGCTAAGTTGAGCCCTTTTGAAATACTATATGGCAGAAAGTGTACGATTCCAATTAGCTAGGATAACCCAACCGACAGACTCATGGTCGGACGAGAAATTCTCCAAGAAATGGAGAACATGGTAAGAAAGGTACAACAGAACTTGAAAGAAGCACAGGACAGACATAAGAGTTATGCATATCAGAAAAGAAGGCACCTGGAATTTCAACCAGGAGACCATGTTTATTTGAAAGTCAAAGCCCAAAAAAGTTCGTTGAAGTTAGGAATATGTGCCAAACTGGCACCCAGGTTTTGTGGGCCCTTCGAAATACTAGCTCGAATTGGACCCGTAGCATACCAACTTGCACTTCCAGCTAATCTAAGAGTTCATAATGTATTTCATGTTTCTTTGCTAATAAAATATATTCATGACCCTACTCATATGATTGATTGGAACTTGGTGCAGGTGGAACCCGAAGGCGAGTTCCAGGTGGAACCCCTGTGCATTCTGGACCAGAGAAAAACAACACTTCAGAACTTATTCATCGCTCAGGTAAAGGTGCAATGGAAGCACTTTAGTCCTCAGGAGGTCACATGGGAGTTGGAAGGAGATTTACAGAAATCTCATGCAACCCTATTCTAGGAAAGGAACGAACACTGAGGACAGTGTTTTACTGAAGGGGGAAAGTATGTGACACCCCCGAAAATAAAAATATTTTTGGAATTTAAAAGTTGCTGCAAATTTATTCTGTTTTTAGTAAATTCAAAATTTGAATTTTTTTTCCATTTATGGCAATTCTGAATTTCTAATTTAACAACTGTAATAAATAATTATGACTGTTGGGCAGAGATTTGATTTGTCCCAACTAATTATTTGACTATGAAACTTGTATGAGAATATAATATTTTATATTGATTGTAGGGGACAAATGGAACAACCATGTTAAATTTTAACTGACCATGACTCCATGAGAGGGGAACATGTTGGAACTAGCCCTAGTCTGATTTTTACAAGTGGAAAATTAGTGATTTGGCCATTGGCAGCCCCTAAAAATCAGGGATTTAGAAATATGTGAAAATTCCTGAGGGAAAAAGACCTAGGCAAAGTGATAAATAAGCATATGTGAGGAGACAGGACACTGCCAAGTATGCTGGGAAAGAGACTAATGATTTTCTTTTCCTTGCTGTTATGAACACTAAATGAGTGTGAGGCAAAGGGGATCTACTAAATTGAAGGACATTGCTGAAGAGGAGATTTGAAGTTCACCCTCATGGATTCATGGTTAGGCTAGGGGGTGATTCGGGCAAGTGATTTTGGTTGCCCTATTCTACAGTACGGAGGAATGTGGTTGTTCCCTTTTTCTGCCCGTAATTTGATTCAGATATGCTATTCTATCTCTCCCTCATCAAATGTTATGTTCTGCAATTTGTTTGCTGCTATGAATAAATTCTGGGTAATTGCTATGTTCTGTAATTTGATTGCTATGAATAAATTATGGTCGAATGTTATGGAAGGGAAAGACCTACTAAATACTTCCTCACCTTTATCTAGGAATGGACTTGTTTTATTGAGACGAAGTGTTGTGTGAATGCTAAGGTGATTGAGTATTTCACTAGTAAGACGAGTTCCACAGAAGATTTTACCCTCATAACGAGATAAACTACCGATTACACTTTGCTTTTGATTCATTCTGTTAAGCATGGAAAATCTTAATTGTTTGTGTGATTTGATTAAGGTCAAACATCCCAATATCTATGTTGAAGGATACTTCTTGTAGGTATTTATAGTACACATCAAGCCTCCAATAATAATCGTGTAAGTTCAACTTTCAAAGTAAATCCAGCCTCTAACACATAAATTATTCTTTACTTGCATATAGAACATGCACAGTTAAAACTACCAACAGATACACAGTATGCAATAGGGGTTCTGCGCAAGTGATACTTTGAACCTGAAGTAAACCGGTTAAAACACAGTCAGGGAATAAAATACATATATATATATAGACATATGAAATAATTCTGAAAGGTTCAATACTTCATTACAATAAAAATTATAGTAAGTATATATATATATAGAGAGAGAGAGAGAGGGTATTAATGTTGAATCGGAAATGACCAGGTCTAGTCAACTATGTCTTAGCTGTGTTGAAAATAAATGTCAAACAATTCTAACCCCGCGAAGTGTTTATCTGGATTTTCACGAACTGTAACAGTAATGGAATATAATCCATTCTAGGAATGATGATAGACTAATAGTAACAAATCCATAAGGAAAATGGTAGTCAACTAGACTGTCAAACTTCTAGGTTGAGCCGTAAGTCGAGAGTAAGGAAGAAATCATTTCCTAATCCCTGAAGGGGAAAAAATAGAACCATACTGTGCAGCAATAATCCCAAGCGAAAACAAGACAAATCATATGAGGAGACTTATAATCTAACTTTAATTATAATATGAAGTTTTAGTGTAATAGAGTCCTTACAACAAGTTAAAATCCCAAAAGTCCATCAGGTCCCTTTTATACCATATCGGATGGGATTTCAGACTGTGTAAACATCTATAGCCGAATACATTCTAAATGATAGTAACAATAATTAAATTTACAAGTTGGTATGAGACTAAATAGAGGAACTAATGGGATAAAATATCCAATGCATTTCATTATTCAATTGAAAATAAAGTCCTGTATGATAATAGTTATACACATAAGTTGGAACAAGAAGTAACCAGAGGACCTCCCCAACCGAACCATTGAATGCAATAGAACAAAACTATTTCAAACACCTTGAAAATCCACGAAGACACCGTGCCCTTGCACTGTTGAAATTCTGGGAAGGCCTACGAAGGAACTCGAATATCTTCCACACCGAAAGTGGAAACCGAACATCTGAAATCCATAGGTAGACGAAAATCCCTGAAGCAATAACGCTTAATTAGCAGTAAATGGAGATATAAAAATGAAGAAATACTAACAGAATTGATAATAGTCAGTAAGGAAATTTTATGGAATCTTACTTAACTTCTGTTCGATAGGCTGGCATAGCCCTCTGGTTTACTTGTCGTTTTTTTTCCAACTGGATAGATGCTTGGCCGAAGGTGGATAGCATATTTATTCGCTTATGGGTACCCTCATATCAAGGAAGGGCCCACCATTAGTGAATTATACAAGCCCTGAAAGGAAGAAAATCTTACAAGGAGGAGGTACATACATAGCAAGTAATGACTCTATAACAAGGAAAAAGACAGAAATAGATAGTAATGTTTATCCTTTTAAAGTATGTAACCATACCTACGCTATCATGGAATTTATTGTTCATACGGATTTACAAAAAACATAATTGCCCATAACCGAATCATATCGAGTAGTTTTATGCATTTCAAACATTACAGCGAATTGTTCCTACTATTTTTAATCAAATCGGATAGCGCACGATGAGGGTATTACCCACTGCAAATAATATTGGAAGCATTGCAAAAGAATATTATGATTGGAACTATTTAAATCCTTAAAGAGGCCTAAAGCCTCGACAACAATCAAATTATTCGGTATAGAACTTAAATGGGGAGGTTACGAAACCCTTTCTCCCAAAACCTAAACAAGAAACAAACGGATACACCCTTCCTAATACCAGAATGGCGGAAATAGAGATATATTCTTAGGAAATAAACTGGGTGGTTATGAAAACCTTTCTTCCAAAACTGAACAGGAAATAAACAAATATACTCCCTTCAAAACCAGAAGACAAAAGAAAATTGGAGATCAATTCGAAGGAATTTTTCCCGGGCTTTAATGTAACTTTGGAAACAATACAGAAGAAGTCAGGATGCTTTATCTCTTTTAAACAACTTGCAAGTAATTCATTTTGAGACAAATACTTATGAGGGGCAAGGACCGCGCCAACTATTACAATTCGGGAGCTGCTACCATGGCAACATTCTGCGCCTCCAAGGTTGGTTCACAGGACCGCCTCACAGAACTCAACAATTACAATTGTGAAACCACTTCAACCCTAATCGATATCCTGTCAACCTCGAAGTAATTGAGGAGGGCATGGAGGGCAGGTGGTCATGTGACAGTGTCAGAGATAGTATGCCATATGGGGTAAAGAGCCCAGTAAATTCCACTGGAACTCGCAGGCCACCTTTAATGAAAGTTACGGAGTTTTAACGGCTAGACAGAGAATCATTCCTCCAACTTAATAAGTATTTCCACCTTTAATGAAAGTTAAGGAGTTTTAACGGCTAGACAGAGAATCATTCCTCCAACTTAATAAGTATTATGTTAAGAGTAAAACCCCTTGTCTTTCCTCGAGATATAGCGCGAATCAATACTCCGATCCTAGTGGTGAAATCTCCATTTGGCATATGTCCTAAGAGCATTAATAGTAATAAAACCCGACTCGATGAATCGTTTGGTGGGTAAATCAAATAAAGTCTCCTAGCTTCAATTTTAATCAGAGATGCATGCATGCAATTGTTAGAAGTCTTATGATTTTATTTGAGTAAATCGTAGTAGGATTTGTGAGACCCTTTTTCATATGATCCATTATATCAAGGGGTAAAAGAATTTGAAATAAGAGGGACCTCTTATGGTAGGTAGAACTTAGGAACTTTCCCCTTTAAGAACCTTTTTACTAACAGAATTTGAACCAATCGTATAGTAAGTTTATACATTCTGTTATTAAATGGAAATAGCAAACAAAACAAAAAACATAAAAATTGTGTGATAATGAGCTTCATTACATACTTCCACACCCCTCCATTGTACATCCTCCACTATACATTTTGATTATTTTTCTCCCTCTGCTTCGTTGCGATTCATTCATCTGTAACTCCCCCCACTCAAATTCGAGCACTCAAATCAATTTTTTTCAATCCAGAAGCCCTCTCTCACAGTCAATCAATGTTATCAAACCATGGCCTGGGCCGGCATGCTTCTTTAAAAAAAAAATTGGATGGAATTCGTTCTTGCTCGGATAAGCTCATAGGTATATCGTAGTGTGAATAGCTTGAGTAAACATTCCACTAGTAGCCTAATGTGTTCCCATTTGTTAAGGCTTCAATATCCCCCAATTAGACCCACTTAGAGCCCTACTTTTAAATTTTGATTAAAACCCATTATTAAGTGAACTTTTCTTTCTTTTTGCTTTACTCTTTCCAATTGGATGATAGTATACTTGTTGCAATTGTTTTAACTTAATGCTTATTTGATTTTTTTTGTTATTTTCTCAATTACATAAATTATGAAAGTTTGGTTTTCCTTTGAAGTTTTCTTTACATACATCCATCTCATTATATCCATCCTAATTGTGAATTCTATTCCATACCCTTTGGATTTAATTGGCTCTTACAGTTTGTTCGTTCATGGTTTTTAAAGTTGTTTTACATCATTGGCTAGCTTTTTATTGAGATAGGGGCATACATCCATCTCATTATCTCCATCCTAATTGTGAATTCTATTCCATACCCTTTGGATTTAATTGGCTCTTACAGTTTGTTCATGATTTTTAAAGTTATTTTACATTATTGACCCTCTTTTTATTGAGATAGCGGTAGAATGGACACTTTCCCTAGGGGCTGAGTTTGAAATGCACCACAAGCTGATGAATTGCTTTCGTTGATTCAAATCTTTCAATTGCTTATGAATCTCGTCAACAACTTTAGTTGGCATATTGAAAGCCTATATAAATAAAAAGTTTTCCCAAATGTTAAACAAGGGACACAACCTAATTTAGCAAATCATAAAAAGGGTCTCTACTTTTATTAAAAAAAATGCTCTGATATGTAATTTATTTTGGGTATAGATTGGGTTTTTCATTTTGACATTTGAAAAAAGTTGTCCATAGATTTTTAGAGATTGCAAACTCAATGCTACTGAAAGTCTCTCAATTTAGCGTTCACACATATGAGAACAGCGTTCACACATATCAGAACATACATTTATGATTTTTCTTCAAATGAAGAGATTGAAATATATTGTTTATGCAACGCACAGAGATGGCTCTCAGCATGGCTATGTGATCATTCGTTGGAAACTCCCACTTGATCTTTATGTGCTGCAAAAAATGCTCGTCAATTTATTGTTTTAATTGTCATGATTTGTGGCTTTTTCAAGTTTGACATCCAATTAGATCTTCACTAATATTAATATCTTATCTAGAAAGTTTTTGGATTTCTTAATTAGATCTTCACTAATATTAATATCTTATCTAGAAAGTTTTTGGATTTCTTAAAAGTTCTATCGAGTACATATTTTATTTATATAGGTAACGTAAAACGCATGAAATGAACCATGAGAGGAACAAACAATAAATTAAGCTAATTAAGCTATGGAGGACCTTTTAAGAAATACTCATGGGCACTTTTAATCATGCTCCGATGGTTATCGCCGAAGACATTTCAAGATCTGCACCGCTCACACTTTTGCGATGGCCTCGATAGTCGATATTAAAAAGCTCTTCGAGAGCTGATTGTCATTATTCCAAAATACTTGAAGCAAATTTGAAATATTCTGCTCGATAAATATTTTAGGATATGCTTAAATCATTTTTTTTTTTATCTTGGGAATTGGCAAATCTGCCCCAGAGCTCAAATCTCTTTTTTAAAATTACTCTGATAATTACACCAATGATTGAAATTTTAAAGTGATCCACTAGGTATCGACTGAAATATTTTAAAATCTGCTTTAAAATCTGCTCCGATGGTACGTTTTATATTGCCTCGATCGGCATATTTTGAGATTGGCGTGACGCTCATATTTTGAGATTGTTCTGATGTTACATTTGACAATACTCTGATTAATTTTATTCTACGCTCCCCAATAACCTTTCTCTGAATATATATGTGGGTCATATTCAAAAGCACTCAGATGGATTATTATTCGCAAGTGCTCCCATGGCCTACATTTCAAATTGCTCCGTTCGTTTCTATTATCATGAATGACATTTTTAAAAGTAATCGGATGGCACTTTTAAATATGCTCGGTTGGCTATTGATAAAGCTTCCCCGATAGCATGGCATGTGGACGATAGGCAGTAAAAAAAAAATCATTGTTTCGACTAAAGTGCATCTATAAACATACAGTTTATATATATATATTAGCACAGTCACATAATTGTGATTGATTGTTAAAACGTTGGAGGAAAACGTAGGGATAGGTGAGGAAATTCGTGATTAATAATTCAAACGTGGTAATGTTAAACATTAATCATTTAAAGGTGGAAATTATTATAGTAATTTCTTAATATGATTAGGTAAATGTTAAAAAGTAAACAGGTTAACTGATGCATTCAAAAATATATGAAGAGTAAATCACATTCATTGATTTGGGAGGATAGACTAAAAATATTCCAGCATTTTTAATTTTTAACCATCAAATTAGAATTTTACATTAAAAGATGATTAATTGTGCCCATTACCAATAGATATAAACCTTTCAGCTTAATAAGCATGCTCGAAAATATTATGGCTTGCGGTTTATTCTGTTTGAACACAGGCTTATTGTTTAGACATGACTTGTATCCGTGCAGTCGAAGCTTTCTTGGTCTCCAGTTTGACTGATAATTTCGTGTGCGCTCCACATAACATATATGTTTTGAACACATTACATGGATAGCATACACTAATAGTTCCAAAAATAATTTCATATGAGAACTGGAACCCTAAATCGCATCTGAAGTCGACAGCTATGCCTCGAGGATGAACTCGAAAATGACTATCTCTCATCACGAAGGTATCTGAAGGTTTCATATCTTTTAAAGCATGATAGCTCTCCTAGACATTGCTGCAAGCAGGCGTGATCATATTCTATCGACCAATATAAAATGCCCAATATATTCCTCGAAGAAGCTGTCAGATGGGAGCGATGCGTTTCTATGCTGAAGAATAGTAAAGGTATTACGTAGCGTTTTAGTGCGTCTCTGATCAGTCTTATCTGATGCAGCCTCTTCCCTGGAAACGCCCAAATAGGTACCCGACTTGAATCCGCCCCCGGATCCTTCAGAAGGGGCATAGGAAGAGAATGACCCTGCTAATGTTTCAGTCTTACGCTTTGTTTTAACATTTTAACTCTAGGGATCTTTACAGGCTCTATAGCCAGCTTTTTAGTAGTCAGTGTTTGGAATTTTGGCTAGTCATTCTGTAATGGATGTTAGATTGCATCTTGTTTTTGAATTTACACAGGCAATGTTGGAACTTTGTAAAGACTTTATCTGTGGTTTTTCCACAGACTTTTTCAAATAAATTTTTCTTCGAGTTCTATTAAAAAAAATTGATTAGAAATATAACAATTCACCACTAAATGTAAGCATTCAACAGGTATATTATTATCCAAGTTCTAGAAGTATTTTCTAAGTAGTTTAAGCATATCAATGAGTGTATGCAAAAAGTTAAAGTAGTTTTCAATGGCTGTGCAAACTTTTACTACAACGCCAAGAAGTAGTAGTTGTTTGATAGGGTTAGGGTTAGAAATGTTAGTAAGATGTTTGAGAGAAAGGGAATATTGATATTAACAACTACTTCAACCAAAATAATACCTATATGCTAGTGTCTTTGTCTACCCGGGCTCATGGATTCACAAATGCAATAGCTTCAATATTGAACTAAATGAAAGAAGACAGGTCGGGTCTAAACCCTAAGGTGAAAACACAATTGGGCCTTAGGCTTTATACTTTGAAGAAGGAATTACCTAAGGTGAAAACACTCTTCGGTGTCATTTTTTCCTTCTTCTATTTTTTATAGTTTCATTTAGGTAAGGATTAAAGGTTAGGTTTAAAATCCTAAAGTGTAAGTTTTTTGGGGCCTTAGGATTTTAGCACTAGCAAAGAATGCTTCACAAAATTGAAAATTAAAATCTTTATGAAGGAGAGAAGAATTTTTTTCTCCTTCTTAGAGTTTCAATAAGACAAAGAAACTTGGAACAAGATAGAAATTTAACACCTTTTGCATTAACAAGAATAACCAATAGCAAGAAAATTACTTAAGTCTTCCAAGTAGAAATACCATCAAAACCTTAATTGAAAAAAATCATAATCCAAAAGACAAAAGCATCCAAAAAGAGTCTCCAATACTAGCTTATGAGAGAAAATAGTCAAAGATACCAAAAATGGTGAATCTTTGAGAAGTGTTATCCCACACAAGCGTGAGGTAAGTGATGATGAATAATGATCCTAGATGAATAATGATCCTAGCTCTAGCCTATTTATATGAGGTAACACCTAACACTTTGTCCACATAAAAAAAAGTGAAATGTCAATCCAAGTGGGTTCAACCCCTCAAATAATATCTACAAATAAAAAAAAAAAACAAATAAGACAATGTAATGCCACACTTGTGCCAAGGGAATACGACGGCCTCCCAAGGCCACCTGGAAGAATCTCAAGGTGTAGTGATGAAAATGGTGTGTCTCCTCATTCATGGTCATGCAAAATCATTAATGGTATCCAAAGTAATTATCAAACCCTATCACTATCAACCCATAGAAGGTGACATCATCATCCAATGGAGGCCAAAGTCAAGGATCTAGGGAACCCTCAATGGAGGTTGAATCTCATATCCACATGATATATGGATGTTTATTGTTTCAACATCCTCAATCCAGTGAGAAAAAATCCTTGGAGTACATTGTCCAACATATGGGATTTTCATCACATGTGTGTGCCATCGTGACCAAATCTTCCAAAACCATGCCTATATGTCCATTGTCCATGGTCTTGAAAAGGTGAGATTTCATGTATGGAGGTTCCAAGTTACTAGATGACTCATTTTTTTACACATGCCAAAGTCTAACAATAATGGAACAAGGTCCTTAGTGAAAGCCTAGGACATCCCTCAAAGAGCCATGTTAGTCCAATCCAATCAAAACAAAATATAAGAAAATGTAAAATGATGTTCATAAGAAATGTTAGTCCATGATTCATGCAAAGTAAGTTGTTACTTATGATATAAAACATGTGAAAAATTTACCTCAGCATCCTCTTAAAGCATCTATGGGATGAGGACTTTATGTGAGTTGGCAAGTTTGAATATGGGAGGGCCTTCATCCAAACCTATTAGGTGTTCCAACCATGACAATGAAAGAAAAGACCCATGTAGAGGGACAATTTCTGAGGGAAGTAATGGAAGAAAGAAACCCTTCAAGAGTAAGTGTGATAGTGGTATGAGTTGGGATTACTTCATGTCTTATTGTTTCATTAAATCCTTTTTTATGAGCACCTTTATAGAGGGATCTCTTTCTTCTTGATATACCCTTTCGTCTGTAATTTTTAAATTCCAAACCCCTTAATTTCCTTTTGATACCCATTCATTATTTTGCAAGTCCCCTTTATAGGTTTCAAGTTTTTATTGTTTCATTTTTTCATAGGATAAAGTCCTATTATAAGTGTGCATTCAATTTGCATCAAGACAAGGGGCTATTACCATTAGAGGGGGTAGATCCCAAGCTGGATTGTGGCTTTTATAGGTGACCATTATTTTTTTTTATATAACATATATAATAGCTACATAAACCACTCACCTTCAGCCCCTTCTTCTCATTAGATAATGGACCATCTTCCATTATCAAATTTTAGTACACTAAGATAGGATCCACGATGGAAAGTTTTAAGTATGGTGGTAATGGAACATTACCCTTGTGAGGCCCCCTAGTAGTACCTATTTTCACTAAGTGGTGACAACATGTGGCTAGGGCATAGAAGATTACCAAAATGTGAAACAAGGAAAAAACTATACTCCCTAAGTGAGTGATCCATTATCCAAACTCAACAAATGATCATCATCCACATTCCCAATAACATAAGCACAAGACTTCGCATGAAAGAAGGACGAACATGCCTCACCCAATAATGTTGACTTACTATCTGCCATACAATAAGTTGTGTGGATGTGATGAGCTTGGCTCATCTGTAGTTATAAGAGGAAGTGTGAGGGGGGTTGATAGGTGGCCTTTATCATTTTTTACATAGCATATATAACGGTTGCATCAACCTTTTTCCTTCAACCCCTTCTTCTCATGAGATAATGGACAATGACTCATTACCGAAGTTTAGTACACTATGATTATATTGAAGGTTGTGTAGAATTCACTAATGACTTATATTGAACATCTAATTTGATTTTCAATTGCGCCCTATATTGAATATTAAGGCTATAAAAATTTATTTAATAAAATCTTGAGTAGAGGACACTCAAAATAATTATATCTTAACTTGTAAGTGTCGATTTTTCATGTAGATAATATGTTTCCTCTTCAAATTTATCATAGTGACAAGTCATTATTCCAAGAGGTGCATCAACATTAGATCTCCTTATGATGTGTACTCCTTGATTGGTTTGAATTATTTCTCTTTGTCTAGATTCTACATTGCTAACTTGTTTTCCGTAGTAGTAATACAGAGAAGAGGTAGTCAATTTCAAATTTTGTTCATACTTGTTAATCCCTATGTATTCTATTTGAGTTCTATTTCATGTTGTTTCAAGAAAAACATGTCATTTTATTTTATTAGATTTTAATTATTTTATTGAAACCTTATCATTTTAAGGATGAAGATCAGTCTCATTTGTGAGTCATAAGCAAAAAAATATATTGAATACGAATATAGAATGTGATCAAATGATGTGTAAGTAGTTGGATCGTGATCTCTCAAAGTGAAAAATCATTGATTGTCATAAGCAAAAAAATATATTGAATACGAATATAGAATGTGATCAAATGATGTGTAAGTAGTTGGATCGTGATCTCTCAAAGTGAAAAATCATTGATTGTCTTTGCATTTTACTTGGTAATGAATTTGATGTGTCATTGCACATTTAAACAATTTATCATGTGAAACTTCTAGACTCAAAATATATGGGATGAAAATAAACAGAGAGTAACTTAATTTCCAAGTGTAACAAATTAATAAATAAATCTCAATAGATGACAATAATCCCCTCTCATTCTTGTAAAATATTCTACTTCATCCATCTACATATTGCTAAAACATATATGAAGATAAGGTACATATATGAAGATAAGGTGAGGATTGGGAAATGAAGTACAGTTAATGCAGAGGGCATGTAGATATCTTTGTGGGGGCTATGAATTATCACTAGCAACAAAGTAAGGTTTATGACCCTATGATGAGATTATGGATAGTCACTGGAAGAAGAGAAACATGTTATGAGACTATGGATGGTCACTGGAAGAAGAGAAACAGGTAAAGGATATGGTATCTAACCTTGGTGAAAAGCTCTATGTCCCAAATCTATTAGGCCTCATGATGGAAGCTTTAAATTGGAACAATGATGTAGTTTTATGGAAATAATCCCACCAATTTATTCATTCTTATGTAGGTTTAACTTTTGAATCCTTCACATTGGAATATTTATTGGGACAGCTACACCTTAATTTTAGGATATTGGCGGGAAATGAAAAATACCAAAATCACTAAACTCTCCACTAAAAAATAAACAAATATCTAGTAAAGACTCGTGGTTTTGCCTAATGTGTCCCCATTTGTTAAGGCCTCAATATCCCCCAAATAGACCCACTTAGAGCCCTACTTTGAAATTTTGATTAAAACTCATTATTATGTGAACTTTTCTTTCCTTTCCTTTTGCTTTACTCTTTCCAATTGGATAATAGTATGCTAAGTGTTGCAATTGCTTTAACTTAATGCTTTTTTGATCTATTTGTTATTTTCTCAATTACATAAATTATGAAAGTTGTATGATTAGATTGTTTTTTCTTCCAAGTTTTCTTTACATACGTTCATCCCCTTTGGATTTAATTGTCTTTTACTTGTTTAAAAGTGCAACTTTGTTCATGAATTTTGAAGTTTTTTTACATCATTGGCTAGATTTTTATCTCATTTTATTGAGATAGGATAGAATGGACACTTTCCCTAGAGGTCGAGTTTGAAATGCACCACAAGCCAATGGATTGTTTTGGTAGATTGAAATCTTTCGATTCCTTATGAATCTTGTCAACAACTTTAGTTGGCATCTTGAAAGCTTACATAAATAAAAAGTTTTCCTAAATGTTAGACAAGGGAACACAACCTAATTTGAGCCAATCATAAATAGGGCCTTCCCTTATCTGTAATATTGGGTATGAGGGTAAAATGGAAACTTTCCCTAGGAGTTGAGTTTGAAATGCACCACAAGCCATTGAATTATTTTGGTGGATTGAAATCTTTTAATTACTTATGAATCTTGTCAACAATTTTAGTTGGCATCTTGAAAGCCTATATAAATAAAAAAATTTCCCTAATGACAAGGGGACACAACCTAATTTGAGCCAATCATAAAGAGGGTCTTCCCTTATATTTAATTTTGGGTATGGATTGTGTTTTCCATTTTGACTTTTGGAAAAAGGTGTTCATAGATATTTAGAGATTGGAAACTCAATGGTATTGAAAGTCTATAGATCTAGCGTTCATATTGTTCACACATATGAGAACATACATTTATGATTTTTCTTCAAATGAAGAGATTGAAATATATTATTTATGTAACGCACAGAGATGGAACTCAGCATGGCTATGTGACCATTTGTTAGAAAACCATGGCTATGTGATCATTCCTTGGAAACCCCCACTTGATCTTTATGTGTTGCAAAAATTTATCGTCAATTTGTTGTAATTGTGATGATTTGTGGCTTCTTCAAGTTTGAAATCCAACTTAGATATTCACTAATATTAAGATCTCATCTTGAAAGTTTTTGGATTTCTTAAAGGATCTATCGAGTACATATTTTATTTAGAGAAGTCATGTAAAACACTTTCAGCATGAAATAAACCATCAGAGTAATAAAATTAGAAGTAGAAAATACAACGAAAGAGTAGAAACATATTTAGTATATTGTGTATATCATAAAAGAGTACATTGATAAAAGGGAAAAGAGATGAGCTAAATAGGCTCAAGCAAATCAAGAAACGAAAGTACAGCTGGCTAGGACAACTGGTAGTGTATAGTCAGATTGTTGAGATTACATTATATTTAACACTCCCTCTTAAACTCAACAGTTACAAACATCAGCATTGATAATGCCCAGGTGCTGTCTATGAAAATCAAAAACGGATTTTCCGAGTGGCTTTGTGAAAATATCTCCGAGATGATCTCGAGAGCCACATAATTGAAGTGTTATATCACCATTTTTTACGAGCTCACCAATGAAGTGAAATCAAGTGTCAATGTGCTTGCTTTTCTTGTGAAACACGTTATTTTTGGATAAAGAAATTGCTGAGGTGTTGTCACAGAAGATAGAAGTTGGCTCCTTTTCTGTATGTGACATATCATTCAATACTCTTCTCAGCCACACAGCTTGAAAGGAAGCTGAGGTAGCAACGACATACTCTGCCTCTGCAGAAGATATTGATACAATGGGTTGCTTCTTTGATGCCCATGAAATCAGGTTCGTACCCAGGTGAAAAGCATGTCTCGAGGTTCTTTTCCTGTGATCTAAGATTTCAACAAAATCACTATCTATGTAACCAAAGAGATGATTATCATCATATTGAATGCACCATAAGCCAAAATTTAGAGTTTCTGCAACATATCTTAGAATCCTTTTCGCCATCTTCCAGTGAGAATCTTTGGGGGATTCCATAAACTTGGAAACAAGGCTGGCTGCATACATTATATTAGGCCTAGTTGTTGTAAGATAGAAAAAACTTCCTACTAAGCTTTTGTATAGGGTAGAATCCACTATAGGTCCTTCATCTTGCTTGCTCAATTTTGTGCCTAGGGGTATAGGGGTTTCTTCTGGATTGCAATCTTACATGCAAAATCTTTTGATGATTCCTGCTACATATTTTTGCTGATAGAAAAAATGCCTTTGGTTGATTGATCAACATCAATACCCAAAAAATATTTCATTATGCCAAGATCTATCATCTCAAACTCAAATTGCATGGCATGTTTAAAAATCGTTAACTCAATATTTCCAGTATATATCATGTCATCAACATATAAACATACAATCAACATTTTACCATTCTGATCCGTTTTGGTGTATAAAGTTGTCTCATTTTGGCTTCTGCTGAAACCACTTTTGATCAAGTAAGTGTCAATTCTGCTGTACCAAGCTCTTGGAGCTTGTTTTAAGCCATACATGGATTTCTTCAATCGATATACTTTGGCTGGTTGTTCTTTGACTTCAAATCCAGGTGGTTGATCCACATAGACCTCTTCTTCTAAGACACCATTTAGAAAAGCTGACTTGACATCCATCTGGTATACTTGCCATTTGTGTTGAGTTGTTATGGCTAAGAGAGTCCTTACAGTGTCTAACCTTACTACTGGAGAAAAAGTTTCTTTGAGATTGGATTGTAAAGCCTGTAAGATTTTGATGTTTCGTTGTATCCAGTAAAGATACATTTCTCACTTCTGGCATCAAGTTTCTTCCTTAATTCAGAAGTTATGTGAGCGTATGCTATGCATCCAAATGTCCTTATATGAGCAACATTTAGCTTTGTCCCACTCCATGCTTCTTGAGGGACCTTCATCTGTAGATTGGTGGTTGGAGATCTATTCAAGAGATAAGATGAGCATGCTACTGCTTCAGCCCAAAAAGTATTTGACAGACATTTCTCTTTGAGTAGGCTTCTTTCCATGTTCATTATGGTATGATTTTTCCTTTCATCCACTCCATTCTATTGTGGAGTATACCTGGCTATAGTTTGCATGATGATGCCTTATGATTTGTAGAAATTTGCAAATTCTTTGAAGTTGTATTCTCCTCCTCCATTTGACCTGATTGCTTTTACATATTTGTCACTCTGTTTTTCAACTTCTACTTTAAATTCTTTGAATTTTTCAAAAGTTCCAGTCTTGCTTCTGAGAAAATAGATCCAGATTTTCCTGCTAAAGTCATCAATAAACATTAGAAAATAAAAGCTACCACCTATTGACTTTGTTTGCATTGGGCCACATAGGTCAATGTGAACAAGTTTGAGATGTTGTTTGGCTTGAGTGGAGGACTGTGGAAAACTAGTTCTCTTATGTTTTCCAAGTATCCAAGACTCACATGGGGGATTTTTCTCTTTGAGGACAGGGAGAAATTTGACCATGGAGTGTTTATGTAAAAGAATTAGACTCTGAAAGGGTAGATATCCAAATCTTGTATGCCAAACCATGGTTTCATTGGGGGTGGATGCACTTTGTGCATATGTTTGGATCAAATTTGCAATTCTGAGGGTCAGGGGAAACATCTTATTCTGAGTCATGTGAATTTCAGAAATCAATTTTCTGTTGGGGGTTTTATCATATATCCTGCATGATGCTCCCTCAAAAAGTACCTTATATCCATGTTCAATGAGTTTTCCTACACTTAATAGGTTATGTTTCAAATCTGGAACATGGTAGACATTGTTTATGTATTTCTTTACATTTTGTTTAGTAAGAATAGGTACAATTCCTTTTCCTTGAACTTTGACTAAACAATCATTTCCATGTGTAATATCAGAGGAAATTGAAGAATCAATGCATGAAAGTAAATATTTGTTACCTGTCATGTGATTGTTGCATCCACTATCCAGCAACCAGAGATCTTTATGTTGTTCTTCAGTCTTGTGACATGAGAGAAACATACCTTCTGAGGTTTCTCTTGTATGATTTGAGACATGTGTTCTGCCTGAGAGTTGATCTACTTGCTTCTTCTGGCATTCAGATTCATAGTGTCCAAACTTTTTGCAGTAATAACATTGTATGCTTGATTTGTCATTTGATCTTCTCCCTCTACCTCTTTGAGGATGACAATTCTAATTCTAGTTTTGTTGTCTATGACTTTGGAAAGATTGATTCAGGTTCTGTTGTCTGTGACCTCCACTTGAGTGAGGGTTACTTGGACTACTCCTTCTTCCTTGGTGACCTCTGCCACTTCCTTTACCTCTCCCTCTTCTAAAAGAGAATTGAGTTTTGAAGGAATTGGTGATTGACTCATCTGTGAGATGCAGTCTGGTCTCGTGTGTCAACAGGGAACCCATTAGTTCATTTGTTGAAAAATGTGATAGGTCCTTGGTTTCAAGGATTGTTGTAATGACCATTTCAAATTTGTTTGGTAAACTTCTGAGGAATTTCTCAATAATGCATTGATCAGGGATGGCTTCACAAGTCAATCTGATCTGGTTCAGGGTTCCCATGACTCTGGTCATAAAATGATCAACATTTTTAGACTCCGTCATTCTTAAAGTCTCGAATTACGTCCGCAAGGTCTGTAGTTTGACTGTTTTGACCCTATTATTTCCTTGGTAGGTTGATTTAAGGATGTCCCAGGCCTGTTTTGAAGTAACAATGCCTGTGATTTTTGAGAAAATCGAGTGATCCACTGAATTTCGAATCCAAAATTTGGCTTTATTCTCTCTATTCCTCTGTGTTACGTGAGCATTTCTCTGTTGGTTGGTCATGGCAACAAGGTTTGCTGGATCTGGTTCCACATATCCAAGATCCACTAGATCCCAACACTCTTGTGCTTGCAAGAAGGATCTCATTGAAAAAGACCAAAACTCATAATTCTTTCAAATAAGAATCGGTCCTTGAGTTGGTCCTAAATTGCTAGACGTGGCCATATTTAAAAAAATTTAACACAACAGAAAAAGAATTGATAGAAAATTTCGTGTTTACCTGTTTCCTACGTGAAAATCGAGTCTTCGAATTTTTTGAAGTCACTTCATACCGAAATACGCAGTGTAGACTACTGATTTGACTTTGATCTGGCTGGATTTGACTCTCCAAGTGAAAGATCTACTAATTCAGGGCTCTGAGCTCTGTTATTTTGCAACTATAGCAACTGTAATGGCGGAATCGATCCAAATGCAAACTCAGCCCCATGCGAATAAGAACTAATAAAGAGCTCCTTCGTCACGTGACCACTACCCATGACCACTCGATTAGCTCATAAGGAGCGTGTTGTGTTTCGCGACCTCGAGAGTATAGGTGTGTGAGCCACTCCTGACTCTCCAACTCTCAAACTCCAAAAGGGGATTAACGAGCCCTCAACACCTCTTGTATCCTTCCTCCGCATGACCATGATGATATGACCACGGTCCACTTTTTGGGATTTTGTTGTTAGCAAAGTTGCGATGCAACTCCAACCTTTCCTCCTTGGAATCCCAAAATCTGAAACTCTGATCTATCCTCTGTTGTAGATCAATGGTCCAGATCCTCCTATCATATGACGGTCCATATCCTTTTGGGATTTTGTGGATCAGTATTTCACGACCTTTAAACTCTGGTCACAATTTTCTCCAAACCCCAAACTCTGAAATACCAAAATTTTGAAGCCTCCCAAATTAATGGTTCACGCTCCTTTGGATCTAATGGTCCAGATTTCGTCGACATTTTGTGTTTCGCGAAGTCAAATGACTTGCACCTCTATTCTCCCAATCCATGAAATGTCGATGGCACTAGATCGACGGTATAGGCCTCTCTTTAATCGATGGCTGTGATCGATTCATGGTTT
>JASDQU010373729.1:78632-95673 GCA_032191745.1 Picea mariana | reverse complement strand
TCCTCATTTTGCTAGCTTTCTGAAAGGACTCCCAGATTATCTCTTCAAGGTTCTATTTTGATTGCACCTCTGCAGTATCATGAACCCTCCATTTCATCCACAATAAGTTTTCCCATCTGCAAATTTCCCTCCATTTCATATACCTCATACAGAAACCCACCCATGGGGCCCCCACCTTCCACCAATTCTCCAAGCTAATTGTGTCCTAACTGACCCAACCATATTACATTGGGGCACCCATTTCTGTATTTGTACACTCATCCCAAATTATTCTTATTTTTTTCGTAAATTGTAAACAGCCTTTGTTTGTATCATTTACATATCTTTTTGTCATCACCTTTGGCGACCTTCTTCCCTTTTTGGCAAACGCAACCCATGTCGCCCTTGGTTGGGGCACTCCTTATCATATACCCTTGTTGACATCGTCCATATACTTTGACTATCCCACAAGCCACTTACCTCTGCCCTCTGAGTTTGTTCACTTTGTCCCTCCTCTGGCGCAACTTATCCCATGTCTTGTTGTCCCTCTGACACTCGACCTAGTTGAACAGTTGCGGCCACTTATACTTCGCACATACCCCCAACCAAGGGCAGTCTTGAGTCTTCATACATCTTGATTTCATTCATGTCTCTCCTCAGTTCCTAACCTCACCTAGTAGATTTCATGAAGCCCTTTTCTTCTTGGAGTCACGTCCCCCTTTTTGTTGACATCAACACAGTTTCCAGAAGGGCAACAATATCTTGAATCTCATTACCTTTCCAATGAGAGGTCTCAGATGGAACAGGGAGAACCACCATTGCTCCCTGCTATCGTTGACCCCTGTAACATTCGACTTCAACACTTTCTCATGTTACGGTGGGTCTTACTTTGCAACTATTGCAGTTATTTCTTATATTTGTCGAAGACCTCTGAACTTGGATGGGCTATCAATGCCTACAGAATCCATGATACTGCTTACAAATGTCACTGCCTACTATTCAGAGTATGTTCCTCTATAGAATTGTCTTCTGCCTTTATCACAACTGCCCCTAAGGGTGCTGCAGTTGTATACATCAACACAACATTCCTTTTTGAGTTACATGACACGAGCATGGGGTATGAAGGCCTCATTTGTACATAATTTATGTTTACACACCTTATGGAAGGTTGGGTTCTACAGGTTCCCTTCTCCCTCCAATGGGTAACAATTAACACTCCCACTATCGCTCTCTCTTACAACGACAAACTTAGTAGAAGAAACATTGAGGAATTTCGGCTATACGTATGCTCCTAACCTCATCCATCAGGGGGCATCTGTTATCACTAAAATTTTGTCCGCAAATGGTTACAAGAATCCAGCAACATCAAACAGTTATGAGGTCACCCATGGACAAAAATTACCACAAAATCATTTCCAAAAGGTCCAAAACTATACAACCAGTGATAAAATTAAGGTGTGCTATGACTACACAGGGTGCGAGCGCACATGCGCAAACCAGAAATGCAGAAAAAAAGATGCACACATCTAAGAATGATGCATTTATGAGATTGGTTGGCCTCCCACCCACTTTTGGTTCATCTTTCAAGTTGATTTGACACCCAAATCTCGACTAGATCTGACTGGGTGGATGGTCAAAGACCTAAAAATGCCCTAATTAGCCTCTTTTCACACTACAAGCTCGTTGCATAATACCTCAAAGAGGTGCTATAAAAAAAGGCCATGGGTGCAGTTCATTTTTAGGGAATTCAATAGCAAAGTTATGCTTCTACTATTCTCTTGGGGAATCCTCTATTCTCATCAAGAGTATACTAGCACCATTACATTGGGCAATCCATCTCAGTTCTTCAGTGGATTAGCTTGGAATTCTTTCACCATTTCATTCAAAGTTGTAAGAAGAGCTTATTTGTGGGGGTCCAAGAGCCCTCCCTTGGAGGAAGAAGGGACCCATAGTACTCTTTCTTCTTGGTGTTTTCTTTCACTAATGTAATCCTTGCCATTGGTGACATGAGTCTTATTGGTTTTTCGTTCTTATGCTCACTAGTTTAGTTGTTATTTTATTTCTTAGTTTAATTCTTAGTTGTTCTTTTATGTTTCTTTCTCTAACCCTTTTCCCTTACAGTTGTCTTGCTTAGCTAACCCAACTACACTTGTAAGCACCTCTGTTTTTCTCATCTAGGTGGAAAAAGAGGTGCAACAGTCAGGTTGCTCTCCAGACTATGTGAAGAGGCTTATGTTTGAAGATCTGATACCATGATAAAATGAGAAGCAGAGAATATAAAGAAAGAGTAGAAATCATATTCAGTATATTGAGTATATAAAAAAAGAGTACATTGAGAAAAGGGAAAAGAGTTGAGCTAAATAGGCTCAAGCAAATCAAGAAACGAAAGTACAGCTGGCCAGGATAGTTGGCAGTGTACAGTCAGAATCTTGAGGTTACATTATATTTAACAGATAGGAACAAACAATAAATTAAGCTATGGAGTACCTTTTAAAAATATTCGTGGGCACTTTTAATCATTCTTCGATGGTTTTCGCCGAAGACATTTCAAGATCTCCACCGCTCACACTTTTGCGATGGCCTTGATAGTCGATATTAAAAATATCTTAAAGAGCTGATGGTTATTATTCCAAAATACTTGAAGAAAATTTGAAAGGATTTGTTTGATAAATATTTTAGGATACGCTCAATTCTCTCTTTTTTTAAATTACTCCGATGGTTGAAATTTTAAAGTGGTCCACTGGGTATCGACTAAAATATTTTAAAATCTGCTCCGATTGTGTGTTTGATATTGCCTCGATGGGAATATTTTGAGATTTGCGTGACACTCATATTTTTGTTGGTAAAAACATAAACTAACAAAATGCCCAATTCCTACAGAAAAAGAGGAAAGAACCCAATAACATTTTATAGCTCAATAATTAAAGAAAAATAGAGTTTTAATATTGCCTACTCTTGATTCATACATTCATCCCAAAATAGAGTATCGGATTCATACATTCATTCCAAAAAAAAAAAGTATCTAGCAGCAGCTTCCATTTACCAAAACGGAGTCATGTTTTTAAGAGATGGGAGAAGGTTCTCGAATACACTGGCAAGTATAAAAGTCGAGATACATAGAAGAATGTAGAAGGAGAGAAGAAGAATTAAATGTGTCAGTTGGAGAGTAGTTGAGAAATTATGGCAGGGGAGATTAACAAAATATAGCTGGAGATCCATGTCACCAACACTCCCCCTTAATCTTCACTGCCATGTATGTCTGCAATGCCAATCTCTTATGGGAGATGCTCAAAAATATTCTTTGCAAGCGGCTTTATGAAAATGTCTAGTAGTTGTTCTTTGGACCTGCAAAACTCAAGATATATGTCACCATTGTTCACCAATTCTCGAATTAAATGGTATCATGTATCAATATGCTTGATCCATCTATGAAAGACATGATTTTTAGATAAAGCGATTGCAGAATTATTATCACTATAAATTTTTGTAGGTTCTCCTTGTGGATGCCTCAAATCTAAAAGTACTCTCCTCATCCATACTGCTTGGAAATTTGCTGATGTGGCTGCAACATATTCTGCTTCAGCTGATGAGAGTGCCACAATTGGTTGTTTCTTTGATGCCCAAGAGATAGCTCCCGATCCTAGATGAAAGATATACCCCGAAGTGCTTTTTCTATCATTCATGCTACCTCCCCAGTCACTATCCATATATCCAATCAGTTTGTAATTATCTGAAGATGTATACAAAATTCCAAAGCTCTTTATTCCAACTATATACCTTGAAACTCTTTTTCCATCTTCCCAATGTGATTCTTTTGGTTTGTCCATGAATCTAGAAATGAGACTAACCCCATACATGATATCTGGCATTGAGGCGGTTAGATACATAAGGCTACCAACTAATCTCTTGAATAAAGTTGCATCAGCACTAGGAATTTTATCATTCTTGCTAAGCTTTAAGCCCAATGCAACAGGGGTAGGTGTTGGATTTACAATTGCGACCTTAAATCTCTTCAACACATCATTAGCATACTTGCTTTGACATATAAAAATTCCTTGTTCATTTTGACTTGCTTCTATCCCAAGAAAATATTTCATGAGCCCCAAATCAGTCATATCAAACTCTCTTTCCATGGTTGCCTTGAATGATTTAATTGACATGTTACCCGTGAATATAAAATCATCTACATACAAGCACACTATCAAGATTTCCCCTTCATTTGTCACTTTGACATACAAACTTGGTTCATTGCCACACTTGTTAAACCCATTGTTCACAAAATAAGAATCTATCCCGTTGTACCAAGCTCTAGGAGATTGTTTCAAACCATATAGTTCCTTTTCCAGTTTGTATACCTTATGTTCTTCTCCCAAAACTTCATAAACAGGTGGTTGTTTTATATACACTTCTTCTTCTAAAATGCCATTCAAGAATGCTGATTTAAAGTCCATTTGCTAAACCTTCCAATTGTTTTGATCTGCAATAGATAAGACAATCCTTATTGTATCCAATCTTGCAACAGGTGTGAATGTTTCATTGTCGTCTATGCCAGGTTGTTGTGCTAATCCTTTAGCTACTAGTCTTGCCTTGTGTTTTTCTACTTTTCCATCAACATTATACGTTGTCTTGTAAACCCATTTAACCCCAATCACATCCTTGCCTTTAGGAAGCTCTAGTAGATCCCAAGTTTGATTATTGTCAATGGATTGAATTTCTTCATTCATGGATGCAATCCATTTTTCATCTTTAATGGAATCTTCAAAATAAACTAGATGAGCTTGTGTTGAGAATGCAAAATTAGAGCATAAATCATCATTTTCAGCCTCTTGTGTTTCATCATAAATTTCTCTTAGACTACGTGTCTTCTTTGAAGTGTTTATAGACCTTGATCTTAGTGATGCAAGTGTTGGATTAGAAGACTCACTGTTGTTATTATATGTTGGGGTAGTTGGATTTGGAGTGGTAGGTGCCTTAGAAGGTGTTATAGGAACATTTGCTTGTGTAGTAGGATTCACAATCTGAGTTTCATTCTCTTCATTCTCTTGTGGAACACTAGCTGCAGTTGTAGTTGTCTTGTCTATGCTGTCATCCCATGCTTCTTCTTCAATAAACTCAGCATCATGACTTATTATCAACTTCTTTGTGATAGGATTGTATAATTTATATGCCTTGGATTGTTCACTATATCCCACAAATATGCACTTCTCTCCTCTATCATCTAGTTTCTTTCTCAACTCTTGAGGTATCAATGAGTATGCTACACATCCAAAGACTCTCAAGTGTGCTATATTATGATTCCTTTTGCTCCAAGCTTCTTCTGGGGTTTTATTTATCATTGCTTTTGTGGGATATCTATTTAATATGTATACCGAACATGCAACTGCTTCAGCCCAATACTCATTTGGTAGTTGTTTTTCTTTTATCATACTTCGTGCCATTTCCATAATTGTTCTATTCTTTCTCTCAGCTACTCCATTTTGTTGAGGAGTATACCTTGTTGTAAATGATTTCCTTATGCCACTTTCTTTGCAAAAAGTATGAAAATCATTTGATATATATTCACCACCACGATAGGTTCTCAATGTTTTGATATAGTATCCACTTTCTTTCTCAACTTTTTCCTTGAACTCCTTAAAAACAACAAATACATATGATTTGTATTTCAAAAAATAAACCCATAGTTTATGTTGAAATCATCAATAAATGTCAAGAAATAAAGTCTTCCACTTATGGATGATGTTTGCATAGGTCCACAAAGATCTGAATCAACTATCTCAAGTGGATGTTTTTCCCTATAAGACTCCCCAACTGGAAATGTGTTCCTATGTTGCTTTTCCAATATGCAACTCTCACATGTTGTCTTAAGTGGCTCTATTGGTGGCAATCCATATACCATTCTTTTCTTATATAACAGTTGTAACCCTTTGAAGTTTACATGTCCAAGTCTTAAATGCCATAGCCAAGACTCATTTTTGTATGAAGCTTTAAAAGCTAACTCAACAACCTTTTGCAATCCTTATGGCTCTAAGAATAGTTCACTTTGAATTCTAAGTGGAAACATCCTATTTTTTGTCATTTCAACTTTTGCAATCAGCCTATTGCTTGGTTTCTTGTCTAGAATCACACATTCACCATTTTCAAAGTATATTCTATATCATTTTTTGCACTAATTGTCCAATGCTTATGAGATTATGTTGTAGTCCAGGAACACAATATACATCTGAAATATGCTTCTCCTCACCTTGCTTAGTTCTTATGTTAATTGACCCTTTTCCCATGACTGAAACTCGGTGATCATTCCCCAATTTTACTTCTGATTTTATTGAATCATCCATTGGTGCAAACATCTCCTTACTTCCACTCATGTGATTACTACGACCACTATCTAGGAACCATACTTCTTTGGAACTCTCTTGTGCTACATTGCATGCTATCAATATGGTGTTTTCGTCACCATTGTTGGGTTGGTTTTCATTTGTAAAATGTGTCTTTTGCTTATTCATGTCATATTCCTTTTTCCTACATTATGATGCAAAATGCCCAAATTTATTGCAATAACGGCATTAGATGTTAGATTTATCATACCTTTCAGCTTGATGATGACTATGAGAATGTCTCCTCCCCCTTTCTCTTGTTGGTGTAGAATGAGCATGTGGGCTTGATGTTGGTCTCCTGCTTTCAAATTGTGTATTTTCTCTTCCTCCTCTTGGTGTAAAACGTCCTCTACCTCTATTGTAATTTGATCTCCCTCTTGTTCTGCCAAATGAAAGATGAGTCTTGAATGCATTCTCCAATGATGATGTCCCTGTTCGATTTAATCTTTGCTCATGTGATAAGAGTGATCCCATTAATTCATCTACTCATAGTTGAGTGAGATCTTTGGATTCCTCAATGGCTATTACAACTGGATCAAACTTTGTAGGTAAGCTTCTAAGTATTTTCTATACAACCTTTTGATCTCCAATGGTTTTTCCATATGATCTAAGAAAAATTATTATTGCCATTGCATGAGTGAAGAATGAATCTATTGAATTTGTATCCTTCATTTGTAAGTTTTTAAAATCCCTTCTAAGCATTTGTAATTTTTTTGTTTTTACCTTGCTTGTGCCTTGGTATGCTATTTGCAAACTTTCCCATGCCTGTTTTGATCTTGTAGCAGCTGCTACTTTAAGAAAAATTGATTCCTTCATTGTCTGCTGAATAAAAAATAGTGCTTTGGAATCCTTCTTCTTATTTTCCTTCAACAAATCCTTTTCAGTTTGTGAACGAGCCTAATAAGCTTGCTGGTCTGCTGGTTCAAGAAACCCATTTTCAACCAAATCCCAAACATCTTGGGAACAAAACAGGGTTTTCATTTTTATACTCCAATAGTCATAATTTTTTCCATTAAAAATTGGAATCTAAGGTTGTAAACTGCTTCCACTTGCTCCTACCATGAATAAAATTTGGCTATTTTTACTGTTATTCCTCTATTTCCTTTTCCAATCTCTGTCAGACCCTTTGTATGATTGAAACTCCTAAATTTCTGTAATCTCTTTGAAGTAGGTTAACAGCTCCTATGTACTCAGCAATAAAGTCTCCAAAAGAAAACAACAACTACTTGCTTTCTCCAACCTTCGATAATAGCTTTATCATTCTTCAATACTCATAGATTCTTTTGAATCCCCTTCAACATCAACTTCCATAGGGTCAAGTTTTTGGACAGCATCAAATACTATTGACCTGCTCTGATACCACCTTGCTCGTAAAAACATAAACTAACAAAATGCCCAATTCCTACAGAAAAAGAGGAAAGAACCCAATAACAGTTTATAGCTCAGTAATTAAAGCAAAACAGAGTTTTAATATTGCCTACTCTTGATTCATACATTCATCCCAGAACAGTATTGGATTCATACATTCATTCCAAAAAAACAGAGTATCTAGCAACAACTTACATTTACAAAAACATGGTCCTTTTTTTAAGAGACGGGAGAATGTTCTCGAATACACTTGCAAGTAGAAAAGTCGAGATACATNAGAAGGAGAGAAGAAAAATTAAATGTGGTAATTGGAGAGTAGTTGAGAAATTATGGCAGGGAGATTAACAAAATCTAGCTGGAAATCCACGTCACCAACAATTTTGAGATTGTTCTGATGCTACATTTGACACTACTATGATTACTTATATTCTACGCTCTCCAATAACCTTTCTCTGAATATATATATGCGGGTCATATTCAAAAGCACTCAGATGTATTATTATTCGTAAGTGCTGCCATGCCCTACATTTCAAATTGCTTCGTTGGTTTGTATTTGTGAATCTTTCGATATGATCATGCAAGACATTTTTAAAAGTACTCGGATGACACTTTAAAATATGCTCGGTTGGCTATCGATAAAGCTTCCCCGATAGCATAGCATGTGCACGATAGGCAGTTAAAAGAAAATCATTGTTTCGACTAAAGTGCATCAATAATCCCAAAGTTATATATATATATATATATATATATATATATATGCTTCTAAGCATGCTCGAGCATACTATCTATGACATGCGGTTCAGTATGCCTTATGATTTAGAGATGTCTCCGTGCATGGGAAGCTTTCTTGGTCTCAATTTTCACTGACAATTACCTGTGCGCTCCACCTAGAATTTATGTTTTTCACACATTAAGTGGATAGCATACACCAGAGTTCCTTCATCTACATATTGATGTGGTAGGAAAGTCCGAATCAATGGCACCGTTATCCCTTCCAAAAATAATTTCATATGAGAAGTGGAACCCTAAATCGCATATGAAGTCTTAAGTTATTCGACTCAGCGTGTGATAATATAGTGTTTCACAACATCAATGATACCCTGGTTCCTGCTATATCACCGACAGGTTTGCCTCGAGGATGAACTCGAAAATTTCACAACATCAATTATGAGCCCCGGTTCGTTGGATACAGGATGAACTCGAAAATGATTTTATTTATAAGCCCTTGAAAGATAAAGTCAAAATAAATCTAGCTTTACCTGCAAAAGTTGGGAAAGTTCAATTAAACTGGAATCGTCATCATTGAAATTTAAATTCGAGTATTAAAAGTTGCATTTGTTTAAAAATATATGGAGTTTTCTCTCTCATCATAAAGGTATATGAAGGTTTCATATCTTTTAAAGCATGATAGCTCTCCTAGACACTGCTGAAGCAGCAGTGAACTTATTCTATCGACCAATATAAAATGCCCAATATATTCCACAAGAAACTGTCAGATAGCAGGGATGAGTGGGTCTCTGATGTCATAAATGATGTGATGCTGGGCTTTGTTACTATAGCGATAATGGATTTCAGTTTAAAATCTCAGAGAATGAAAGCATGCCATTCAAAATCTGTAGCTATTAGAGTTTACAGGAAACTGTCAGATAGCAGGGATGAGTGGGTCTCTGATGTCATAAATGATGTGATGCTGGGCTTTGTTACTATAGCGATAATGGATTTCAGTTTAAAATCTCAGAGAATGAAAGCATGCCATTCAAAATCTGTAGCTATTAGAGTTTACAGGAAATAAAAGTAGAGAATTTGCATTCTTATTTTGATATATTTTTTTATCTCAAGTGTCTTTCTCCTTATATTGTGTTGGAAATATTAAGTGAGACATTACAAGCAGAAGTGTTAGCAAGAGCTTATTTAATGAGTTAATCTTTATCTTTTTAGAGTTATATTGTGGCCTTAATTGTTTGAGTTAGTTTTATTTCTAGACAAAGTGTTATTCTTAATCTATATATGTTTAAGTCTCTAAGCAATCGATATAGATAAAAAAACAGAGAGAAGAGTCGATAGTTAACAAGCAACAACAAGCTGTATAGTCGGAGAACTCTCAGAGCACACTCTATGTGTTTGAAAGTCTACAGAAGTTGTTGGAGCCGAAGCTCAACATAGTTAATGTACATTGTAATAGCCCGCAATGCCGAAGTTCTTAATATATTTAGTTATCTGTGTATTGATGTAATTCTAAGTTATGTAGCGTTCAAATATTCTGAAAATATCTTCTCTTTGTTTATGCTCAAGCTTATGTTCATAGCTTATGAGTTAAAGATTAGCACAATACAAAGAAATTGTTTTCTTAAGTGTTTTATCATAGCGCGCAGTATATTGTGTAGTCTGTGAGCTATACTGTAAGTCTTGAGATCTCAGTGATGAAGAATTCCACTACGCAATATTTTGTAACTATGTTGCGTAGAGTTTGTCTGTGCACTATAGATACGAGATCTAGTATCAGAGTAGGTTGATCAAAGCATGTTTATCATAGTAAGTTTCAAAGAACAACATCTTTGTTGTAAAGTGAAATCATGGTTTCTACTTCAAATCTGCAACCTCCGGCTTTTACAGGAAAAAATTATGAGTTATGGTCCTTGACCATGAAGGATTTATTTCAGGGTCAAGATGTATGGGAGATAGTCGAGAATAGTTATGTGGAACCAATAGATAGGAAACATATAATGGACTCACACAAGCTTAGAAGGATGCTTAGAAAGATCAAAGGAAGAAGGATGGAAAGACAATGTCTTACATATATCAAGCCATGCATGAGATTATACTTCCAAGAGTTGCATCAGAAAGGCAAGCCAAGGAAGCATGAGATATATTACAAACTTCTTATCAAGTTATGGACAAAGTTAAGACTTCAAAACTACAAATTCTTAGAAGAGATTTTGAAACTCTGTCAATGAATGACTTAGATTCAGTAGATTCATTTTACACCCATGTTATTGGCCGATAAATCAGATTAAGTCTCATGGAGAAACCATAGAGGATATAAAGGTTGTTGAGAAGGTACTTAAGAGTCTTCCTTCTAAATTTGATACCCTTGTTGTGACTCTAGAAGAGAGAAAAGGCCTGAGTAGTTTAGTCTAGATGAACTGCAAGATTCCCTCATTAATCATGAACATCAATTAAATAGGTCAAATATATCATTAGAGAATGTATTTTCTGTGCAGTCATCTATAAGTCGTGGAAGAGGAAGGGGGAGAGAAAACTCTAGAGGAAGAAGTTTTGCTAGAGGTGGACAGAGTAGCAGTCCTAGAAATATGGGTGGAAGAGGTCAAAATCAAAATAACACTCAGCCAAGTAATCAGAGACCTAATAAATCAAATATTTAGTGTCATTACTGTAAAAATTATGGAAATTATGCAAATGAATACAGGAAGAGATAGTATAACCATAAAAAGCATGGTGAAGATCAGTCAAATAACAAAAATACTCCCTCGAGTCCTATGTTTACGGTGTGTGCTAAAGAAATTCCTATAGTCTCACTAATTGAATCTAATGTTGCTCAAGAAAGTCCATGTGACATATGGTATTTAGATTGAGGTTGTAGTAATCATATGACAGGAAACCTAGAACTGTTTTCTATTTTGGATAAGTCAATGCAAAGTAAAGTTACACTTCGAACAGATATCCAAGTCATTGTCTTAGGCAAAGGTAATGTTAACATTCTAAATAAGCAGGCAGAGAAAAAAATTATGCCTCATGTATATTATGTTTCTAGCCTAAAATATAATTTGATGAGCAGAGGACAATTTTTACAGAAAGGATATAGAATATACATGAAAGATAATCTTTGTGTGATTATTGATAAATATCCAAGCAATAAGCTTATTGTAAGAATTAAGATGACAAGCAACAAAATGTTTCCATTGAAATTAAAGCCAACAATGAAGAGAAAAACAACACAAGCTTTTGGTGAAGCAAAAGATGTGCAGTCAGACACTTCATTTAAAGGAGAAAGTGAAAAAAATAGTTTGCACAGTTCTAAGAAAGAAGAAAATGGCACAGAGTTTCAGGAAACATTCCAATCTTTTGAGGTCTGAAGTTGTTACATACAAAGGATATGGTGAAAGGTTTTTCATTGATTGAAAAACTAGAAAGAATATGTGAAGACTGCATCTTTGGAAAGCAACATAGATAGTCATTTCTAGTTGGCAAGTCATATAGAGCAAAAGCTCCACTTGAAATTGTACATTCATATATTTGTGGACCAATGCAAACACCATATATAGGAGCTAGTACATATTTTATAACATTCATTGATGATTTCCCAAGAAGAACATGGATTTATTTCCTAAAACATAAATCTGAGGCATTGGGTTGTTTTTAGTAGTTCAAATCACTTGTGGAGAAGCAGAGTGATTATTAAATCAAAGTTATAAGAACTAATAGAGGCAATGAATATGTATCAATAGAGTTTGAGAATTTTTGTAAAGATCATGCCATTTACAAGCAATTCACTATGCGGTATACACAATAGCAGAATGATGTCGCACAGAGGAAGAATCGAAACATCATGGAAATGGCGCACAATATGTTGGCAGCCAAACATTTGTCAAATGATTATTGGGTTGAGGCAGTAGAAAATCCAGTATACATCATGAACAGATGTCTGACAAAGAGTGTGAGAAAAAAAATTCCTTAAGAATCCTCGATAGGAATGAAGCATATTGTGACGCACTTAAAAGTTTTTGGGTGTGTCACATATGCACATGTTTCAAATGAGCTGAGAAAGAAGTTGGATAACAAAAGACATAAATGTAATTTTTGTGGATATTCTGAAGATACAAAAGCATACAAATTGTATGATCCTATTGCAAGGAAAGTCATAATCAATCGTTATGTTCAATTTGTGGAGAATGAAACATGGGATGGAAGCATAGAAATGACAGTCATAACTATTGATACTATGGCACATGATGATGCAGAAGATGAAGTGGTTCAAACACCATGTATAAGTCAATGCGTAGTTCCTTCTACTCCTGGAACTGCGACACAAATCCCAGCACAAGCTACTCCAGTGAGATCTGCAGGCGCACAGTCCACACCTAGAGCGCAACAAACTCAAGCAAAAAGTCCAAGTGGTTCTACATCTCCAGATCCAACATTAGCATGTCTATTACCATGGAAGACAAGAATCCTGCGTGACATCTGTAATATTGACACAACAAACTCATTTTCATTTTTTGCTCTATTTTCAAAAATAAATGATCCATTAGCCTTTGAAGAAGCTGTCAAAGATGATGTATGGGCACAAGCCATGGATGACGAAATTAAATGAATAGAAAATAATCAGACATGGAAATTGGTATATGTACTTGAATGCAAGGATGTGATAAGTGTGAAGTGGATTTATAAAGACACGCAAGATGAATATGGTAATGTGCAAAAGTACAAGGAAATGTTAGTTACAAGAGGATTTACACAACAACATGGAATTGATTTCAATGAAACATTTGCGCCAATTGCGTGCATGGACACAGTAAAAATTGTATTGACCATTGTTGCACAGAACAAATGGCCTATTTAACAAATGGATGTAAAGCCAACATTCTTGAATAAACATTTAGTAGAAGAAGTATATGTGGAACAGATACAAGGCTATGATATTCCAGGACAAGAAAACAAAGTCTATAGATTGAATAAGGCACTCTATGGGTTAAATCAAGATCCAAGAGCTTGGTACAATCGCATAGATTCCTATCTCACTCATAATGGATTTTAAAGAAGTGAATGTGAGCCAACACTATATATCAAAGAAAATCAACAAAACAACATGTTAATTATTTGCTTCTATGTAGATGATTTGATTTTTATAGGTAATTTTGGCATAGAAGAATTTAAGTTAGTAATGATGGATGAGTTTGAAATGAGTGATTTGGGGATTATGAGATATTTTTTAGGTATTGAATTTCACTAGTACAAAGTTGGTATATTTCTTTCACAATCTAAATATGCGCATGAAATCTTGAAAATATTCAATATGATAAATTCCAAAGCAGTCCCAACACTTGTCACGATAGGATTGAAGTTAAGCAAGGAAGATGAAGCATCCAAGGTGGATGCCATACTATTTAAAATGTTTGTAGACAATCTTATGTATCCGACAACAACAAGGCCCGATATTATGTATGGAGTGAGCCTGATTTCAAGGTTCATGGAAATTCCAAAAGAATTCCATTGGAAAGCAGGAAATATAATTCTGAGATATGTGAATGGAACAAAAGACTTTGGCATTAAGTATTCTAATTCATAATATTTTAGACTTATTGGATACATTGACAATGACTATGGAGGAAGTATAGATGACAATAAAAGTACCTTTGGATAAACATTTCATTTTGGAACAGGTATAGTGTCATGGGAATCAAGGAAACATCCCATTGTGACTCTTTCTTCAGCAAAAGTTGAGTATGTCCCAACTACAAGCGCAGCTTGTCAAGCAATTTGGATGACAAGAATATTAAAAGATTTGCTGCAGGAACAACATGACCCAACTATAATATTTTGCGACAACAATTCAACCATCATGTTATACAAGAATCATTTATTTCATAAGAAAACCAAGAACATTGATACAAGGTATCATTTTATCAAAGAATTGGTGAATAACAAAGAAATGTTTTTTATAGTTTTGTTGGTCTAAAGAAAAAGTCGCAGATATATTTACAAAAGCTTTAGAAAGGGATGAATTTCAAAAACTGCGCATTTGTCTAGGAGTTGGCGCAGTCGTAGATATTTGGAAGTTCGTGTTAATATGAAGTTTTGATTTAAATTTTGTATTTTGTAAACTCACCTACTTATAATTAAGGGGGAGTGTTGGAAATATTAATTAAAATTCATGAGCTTCACTCTTACATGCACTCTGTCTCTCATGAAAGAAGAGACGCTAGTATGTTAGACACAATAAGGAGAAATGTTAGAAAGATCTTATTTAATGAGCCGATCTTTATATTTCTCGAGCTCTTTTATGGAGAATAGTGTCAGTCAAAATTTATTGTCGCCTTAATTGTTTGAGTCAGTTTTACTTCTACTTGTTAATCCCTATCAAAATACAGAGACGAGGTAGTCACTTTTAAATTTTGTTCATACTTGTTAATCCCTATCTCTTTTCTATTTGAGTTCTATTTCAAGTTGTTTTAAGCACAACATGTCATTTTATTTTATTAGATTTTAATTATTTTATTGAGACTTTATCATTTTAAGGATGAAGATCAATGTGCTTGCGTCACTTAATTATGAGTCAAAATAAAAAAAGATATTGAATACAAATACAGAATGTGATGAAATGATGTGTAATTAGTTGGATCATGATCTCTCAAAGTGAAAAATCATTGGTTGTCTTTGCATTTCACTTCTTAATGAATTTGATGTGTCATTGTATATTTAAAGAATTTATCATGTGAAACTTCTAGACTCAAAATATATGAGATAAAAGAGAGTAACTTAATTTCCAAGTGTAACAAATTATTAAATAAATTTGAATAGATGGAAATCATCCCCTTTCAATCTTGTAAAATATTCTACTTCAGCCATCTACATATTGCTAAACCATATATGAAGATAAGGTAAGGAAGTACGGTCATCTAGATATCTTTGTTGGGGCTATGGATGATCACTAGAAACAAAGTAAGTTTTACAACACTCTGATGAGACTATGGATGGTCATTGGAAAAAGAGAAACACATAAAGGATATGATATATAACCTTGGTGAAAAGATTTATGTCCCAAATATATTAGGCCTAATGATGAAAGCTTAAACTTGGAACAATGATGTAGTTTTATGGAAATAAATCTCACCGATTTATTCATTGTTATGTAGGTCTAACTTTTGAATCCCTCAGAGTGGAATATTTATTGGGACAAATACAACTTAATGTTAGAATATTGGTGGGAAATGAAAAATATAAAATCACTAAACCATGAACTCAAAAATAAACAAATATATAGTAAAGACTCATGGTTTCGCCTAATGTGTACCCATTGGTTAAGTCCTCAATATCCCTACTTAGAACCCTACTTTTAAATTTAGATTAAAACCCATTATTAAGTGAATTTTTATTTTCTTTTTCTTTACTCGTTCCAATTGGATGATAGTATGCTACTTGTTGCAATTGCTATAACTTAATTCTTATTTGATCTTTTTGTTATTTTCTCAATTACATAAATTATGAAAGTTGCACGAATAGATTGGCATTCCTTCAAAGTTTTCTTTACATACATTCATCCCATCACATCCATTCTAATTGTGAATTATATTTCATACCCTTTGGATTTAATGGGCTCTTACCTGTTTATTGTTTTTAAAGTTGTTTTACCTCATTGGGTAACTTAGCTTTTTATTGAGATAGGGGTAGAATGGACACTTTCCCTAGGAGTTGATCTTGAAATGCTGAGAAAATCACAAAGAGGGTCTCTATTTTTATTAAAAAAGTTTTCCCAAATGTTAGACAAGAGGTCAAAACCTAATTTGAGCAAATCACAAAGAGGGTTTCTATTTTTATTTAAAAAAATTCCTTTATATGTAAGTTTGGGTATGGATTGTGTTTTTCAATTTGAGTTTTGGTAAAAAGGTGTTCATAGATATTTGGAGATTGCAAACTCGATGAAACTGAAATCCTCTCGATCTACCATTCACAAGTTCACAAAGATGAGAACATACGTTTAATATTTTTCTTCAAATCAAGAGATTGAAATATATTGTTTATGCAATGGATAGAGATGGTGTCGAGCATGGATATGTGACCATTCGTTAGAAAACCATGGCTATGCCATCATTCGTTGGAAACCCCCACTTGATCTTTATGTGCTGCAAAAAAATACCATCAATTCATTGTAATTGTGATGATTTGTGGCTTCTTCAAGTTTGACATCCAAGTTAGATCTTCACTAATATTAATAACTTATCTAGAATTTTTTTGGATTTCTTAAAAGTTCTATCTAGCACATAATTTATTTATATACCTAATGTAAAACGCTTTCAGCATGAAATAAACCATCACAGGAAATAAACCATCACAGGAACACACGATAAATTAAGCTATGGAGGACCTTTTAAGAAATACTCGTGGGAACTTTTAATCATGCTCTGATGGTTATCACCGAAGACATTTCAAGATCTGCACTGCTCACACACTTAGAATTATGAGAAAACCATGTTGGTGAGGCTATGCTCACAATCTATTATTGAATGAAGACTAACTACATCATTATATAGGAAACGATGTCTACTTAGGCGGTTACAACAGATCACAGAAAAGTAGGATCT
>JASDQU010373729.1:65779-78541 GCA_032191745.1 Picea mariana | reverse complement strand
CCAAGAGGCTTAGTGAAAATATCAACAATATTTTCGCAGGTATTACAATGCATAAGATCTATTTTATTGGACTGCAACTTTTCTCTAACAAAATGAAACTAAGTATCAACATACTTTGTCTTTGCATGATAAATTAGATTATTCACAAGATTGATTGAACTTTGATTATCACATTTGATTATTGTAGGTTCAGTTTGTTCTTCTCTAACGTCTTGAAGAAGTATTCTCAACCAAACAACTTCACAAGTTGCTACGCACACGAATTTATATTATGCTTCAGTAGAAGACAAAGATAAAGTAGGATTCTTTTCACTACTCCAAGAAACAACCCCGGATCCAATGCCAAACACATATCCATTGGTTGATCTTCGATCATTCGGATTGCCAGCCCAAACATAATCTGAGTAACCTGTCAACTCAATATCAAATGCATCAGTGTATTTAATACCATAATCAAGTGTTCCTTTTAGATATCTCAATACTGCCTTTGCTGCATTCCAATGGCTTTCTTGAGGTTTTTCCATAAACTGACTTAAAACACTCACTGAGTATGCAATATCAGGTCGGGTTGTGGTGAGACAATTCAAACTAGACACCATCTGTCTATACATAGTTCCATTCACCTCCTTCGAACCATCATCACAAAAGAGTTTCACATTCTGTTGCATGGGAACAGTAAAAGATTTACACTAATCCATTTTAAATCTCTTAAGTACTTCTTTGACATACTTACTCTGACAAA
Organism: Picea mariana; assembly: GCA_032191745.1. Taxonomy (NCBI): domain Eukaryota; kingdom Viridiplantae; phylum Streptophyta; class Pinopsida; order Pinales; family Pinaceae; genus Picea; species Picea mariana. The sequence continues at coordinate 77,799 of JASDQU010373729.1, read as the reverse complement.
CAAAATTTTGGCCTGCATTTCTCCAAACTTCAAGACCTAGGCAGTAGTGTAACTCACAAATATCTTTCATTTCAAAAACTTGTGACAATTGCTCCTTGATTTTATAAATTGATTTCCCTACATTTCCTGTAATTATTAAATCATCAACATGTAAGGAAATCAATACTATATACCCCTACTCATCAAATTTGGTATACAGATTTGGATTACTCTTGGTCCTCATAAAACCACGTTGAAGAAAGAAAGAGTATATCTTCTCATACCATGACCTAGGTGCCTTTTTTAGTCCATACAATGCTTTATTTAACTTACACACTAAGTGTTCTTGACCGTGTTCCACAAACCCTTCAGGTTGAGTAAGGTAAACCTCCTCCTTTAATTCACCATTCAAAAATTCATATTTAACATCTAATTGGTGTAGCTTCCAATGATACTTTGTAGATAAATCAATTAACACTATGAGAGTATTCAATTTAGCTATTGGTGCAAATGTTTCAGCATAATCAATACCATTTGTTTGTGAATACCCCTTTGCAACCAATCTAGCCTTCTATTTTTCTATACTACCATCTGATTTAAACTTGGGCTTGTATATCCATTTTCATCCAATGTGTTAGCGTTAGAAGTCACTCCTCGATTGCAACAGGAGCAGAGCCCAAAGCCCATCAGTTTATGTCATGATAAATTTAATGGGTAATCGAATGGGTAAAGACCCAGGAAGGAATCACTCTAACTCAGGGACCAGTTCTAATAGGTAAAGAGAAAAAGAGGTCTTGATCTATCTTCCATCGGTGATTTGATTGTAAAATGGACAGATGGAAGACTTAACGAGATGAGTGAGCAAGACTGCCTCGGGCATGAGGCCTTTCAGTAGCTTGAGGAAGAAAAACTTAGAATACAAAATCCTCTTGGTTCAAAGTTTCGGGGAACTGAAGGGGTGACTTGACTAGATCCTCCAATTCTAAATCATTAAGCATTGAGAAAATACAAGAACTGATTAGAAACAATGCAACTATTAGAGTGATCCAGCATACATCATCCTATAACAGCGCAACTCAACTGGATCCTCCAATTCCGAGTTGTTCTAACACAGTGTAGACAAAGAGATGGAAAGAAGTTGACATTCATAAGGCAAGAAGTCTCAAGTGCCAATACATAACCAGAGAAACCAGTGCTTCGTTAAAACTTTTACAATCGGGAGCCTAGCTCAACCATCAATACTTTCAAAATACAAAAACCGAGTACATATACTCCTAAACCTTTGCCCAGCAGAGGCGTCCTCGACTTTCAGGGCATGGCATCTCTTCGATGAAATCTGGTCTGAACTCCTTCGTTAGATGCCACCTTAACTATGCATGGCTCTTGCAAGGGGCCAGTTGAGCCATTAAATGTTGAATTAGCATGTGCAAACTTCTATGGTTAGTCGAGGACTCGACATGGATTCTTTGGAAAAAACCAGCACACAAGACCATCTCGGGAAGACTGCCTACCGGATCCTCCATACCTTACAATTAATGAGTGAGGAGAGGTTTCAACCACCTCCTCCCACCTTCATTTACTCCTAGCAGGAACCAGGATTGAGACCGAGTCGGACTGGCACTTGGAGATCACGACGATCCCTTCTACAGCTAAACCTGGCTCTTTTGGCCCTTTTGCACAGTTCTTTCTATTTCCCCAAGTGACCACGGTCCGTTACCCTGCGCTTATCCTCAAAGACGCTTTCAACCTTTTGTGGTTTGGGGTTTTGAAATGCAATGGAAGAGCAAAACCCCTTACTGTTGGAAGTCCCAGTAGCCAAAATGCCAACATGGAGTAATCGTGCGCCACACGTCCCTTTGGATGGACGACTGTGATGATGTCGATGTTTTGGGACCTGTCTTGTCATATGGTGTGCACTAGCGCCCTTTCCCCAGGCCTGTTCCTTTGTGACCAAGTGCCATGACCGTGGGCCCGACTCTGGGTGCTTTCGATGTTTCAGGATTCGGGGTTTCGAGATGTAAAATGATGAGAAACCCTTACCCTTTGAATTCTCGATAGCAGAAATGATGACATGACCAGATCTTGCGCCGCACGTCCCTGGATTGGATGGTTGAGATGACGTTGATGGTTTGGGTCCTGTCCCATCACATGGTGCATGCCAGCACCTTTTTCCCAGGTCCATTCCTCTTGTGACTGAGCGCCATGACCGTGGGCCCGTCTCCGGGTGCTTTCGATGTTTCGGGGTTCGAGGTTTTTAAATGCAAAATGATGAGAAACCCCTCACCCTTTGAACTCTCGAATGTTGACATGGCCTAATCGTGTGCCACGCATCCTTTTGGATGGATGGTCGAGCTCCTTTCTTGAATGTAATATGAGTTCTATCCATCGCACTAATCCTAGCACAACTCCGCTAACCGTGATTTTCCGTCGACCGTCGATCTGCTCTATAGATGGATCTGGGCTGCTGACAACATAACTTTGCCCTCTTACTTGATTGGTAGCCTAAAACGAGATTTTTTTGTGCTATGCTTGGGCGCTCATGGTTGCGGCCTTTGAATAAAATACACTCGACTGGTTTTCAAATCCCTCTTCTATACATTTACACGAGTGGCCCAAAACCAGAAGAAAACACCATCTTGTAAGAATTTGCACTAAAATTAGGCTCCATGGGGGATAGAGTCGTCCCTGCGATGCTCTAAGAACTCATTTGCAGCTTCAGTACCTTGCTATTGGGCTATGGATTCGTCTATTAAGCCGAAAAATAAACAAAGAACCAAAAGGACAATATTTACAAACATAGGAGCCGTCTAAGGCTCAAACAAAACATTTCTTCAGAAAATGCCCATTTACTGGGCTACTAAAAACCTCCTCACCCTCCAGATCCTACAACTTGTATGTGTTATTTGGAAAAACCTCAGATATTCTGAAGGGCCCGATCCAGAGGGCATCGAACTTGTTGTGTTTACCTTTATCCTATCTGGGTGCATCCCACTTAAGCACCAAATCCCTGATCTCAAACTCCTTCTTCCTGACCTTCCTGTCAAAAGACAGTTTGACCTTCTACTGATGACTGTGAGCTGTATCCATCACCTGTTCCCTGATATGTTTCACTTACACTATTTGATGAATCCTTCTGACCATATGATTTGGCTCTCCTTCAAGATCCTGGAAGAATTTTGCTACAGGTAACGCGAGCTGAGTGGGAAAAATAGCCTCCGTCCCATAAACCAGTTGAAAAGGTGAGGTGCCCAGGGACTTTTTTATTGTCACTCAATCGGCCCATAGAGCGAATTTGAGCTTTGAATTCCAGGCCCTCTTATTGTCTTCCAACAATCTTTTGATGAGCTTGATTAGGATTTTATTGGAAGATTCTACCAACCCATTTCCTTGAGGATAATAGGGGGTGGAGTGAATCAGTGAATTTTGAACTATTCACAGAACTTAATCAAAGGCTTAGACTTGAAAAAAGCAACATTATCAGTGACAATTCTACTGGGATAGCCAAATCTGGCTATGATATCCTCTAAGAAGCTGATAATAACCTTGTGCGAAGCACTCCTGGTGGGGGCCACTTCTATCCACTTAGTGAAATAGTTTTTCGCAGTCAGGATGCATCTATGTTGGCCACTTGAAGGAGGATGAATCTCACCAATGAAGTCCAACCCCCATTTTTTAAAAGGTGCTAAAACTACCACAGGCTTTAGTGGCAGTGAGTTGAGCAGCTGCTTTCCTAAGAACCTTTGGCATTTGATACAAGCTCTAACTTCTCTAAAAACATCAGTGAACAAGGTGGGCCAGTAGTACCCAGCCCTAAGAATTTTATGAGTTGTGGTCTTTCAAAAATGATTCCCTCCACACAGGCCACCATGGAACTCAAACATAACTTTCTGGGCTTCCTGTGGGCTCAGACACCTCAGCAACACCCCTAGGGGGTCTCTCCAGTACAAGAAATACCTTATCATTTTGAGCTTTAAATCTCTTGCCTTACTCTTACCCATTCCATCAAGAGGCTTTAGCTCTTGCAGAAAGTACAAAATGTCTCGGTACCAGGTGCATTCTGCTAGTGGCGAGCCGTTCTGAGAGCTTTGGCCGGGCAACTCAGCTTGCTGAGTTCCTGAGCAAGTATTGATCCAACTAACTCCCAAGGCTCTGCAATTGGATTCAACCAGTAGCTTGGATAAACCATGCCCTTTAACCAACTTGGTGGGATTTATTTCTAAGTCAAACTCAAGGATCTTAGCAATCCATTTACATCTTCTCCCATCTATGTCAGGCTGTACAAGGATGTGCTTCACAAAGGCCGAAGGAATGTATGCAGTCACTTTTGAGTGCAAGACATAGACTTTGAAAAATTTGAGATGTTTCACCAAGGCATAGGCCTGTTTCTCCATGATTTCATACCTGATTTATGGATCTCTTAATGATTTACTAAAGAAGGCAATTAGTTTCTCTCACCCTTCCTCATTTTTCTGCAATAAGACCACTGCTACTATATCAAAAGAAGCGAAATAAAAAACTAGGAAGTCTTTGGAATAGTCAGGACTGATCAGCACAGGTGCCTCAGTCAATGCCCTTTTTGTTTGGACAAAAGATTCTCTGGGTTCAGTGGTCCATTTCCCTTCATTTCCCTTTCTGAGCATGGCTGTGATATGTTTCACCAGCTCGGCAAAATTTGAGACGAACCTCCTCAGAAAGTTAATCTTTTCTAAAAAGGCCTAGACTTCTTTCTTAGACCTGGGAAGTGATAGGGTCTTAATTTCCTCTACTCTGTTGGGATCAATTCTCACTCCTTTTGCTGATACTATATGGCCTAACAACTTTCCCTCCATCATAGCAAAAAAATATTTCATGGGATTTAGGGAAAGACCAAACCTCCATCATTTCGAGAAAACTTTCCTTAAGTGATAGCAGTGCTCTTTATTAGACCTGGAGAAGACAGTGATGTCATCCAAATAGATCACCACGAACTGATCTCTTTCTCCGATGAAGGCTATGTCCATGGCTCATTGAAATGTTGCTCCTGCGTTCATTAGTCCGAATGGCATTTTGGAATACATGAATGTGCCCCAAGGAGTGGTGAAGGTTGTCTTTTTCCTATCCTTAGGCATGATCGATATCTGATTATAGCCAGAAAATCCATCAATCATGGATATCCTGGATGCACCAGTTACCCTCTGCAATATGTGTTCCATCTTAGGTAGGGGGTAATTATCCTTTCTTGAGCTTCTATTTAGATTCCTAAAGTCGACGCAAAGCCTGATTTCGCCACTTTTCTTCCTTACTGGGACCAAATTGGCCACCCATTCATAATATCTCAAGGGGACAATGATTTGGGCATCTAACAACTTCTTCACTTCTTTTTCCATGACAGGAAGCAACATGGGTTTTATCTGTCTTAGATTCTGCCTAAATGGCCTAGCCTGTTCCTTCAGTGGGATCTTGTGTTTAATGACAGATGTGTCATATGTCATGAGATATTCATAGGTCCATGCAAACACATCAACAAATTCCCTGGTTAAACTGCTCGACAACCTGACAAACTTAGGCTCCTCCTATGTGCCAATGTTGCACTCAGCTGTATCAGCATCTTTGTTTGAAACCCTACCCTTTACTGCCACATCATTCCCATCAAACAATCTTTCCAAAGGGACTAGTCCCCTCGGAATGTGATTGCTAGGCAGCTGAATAATCTGGTGATTAGCAATTTCATTTAAAAACACCTCAGGGTAAGGGTTACCTTCAAGGTCAAGATCCTGATCAATGTGCAACGCAGAAAATTCATCAACAGATTGGAGAAATTTTTCGATTTCAAGATCATCTTCGAATACCTTCCAATGTTTGACATTGTCTAGTACAGAGGGCCTATATTTTATCTCAACATTATATTTGACCATAGACAGCGGAGGGATCTTGAACCAGCTAGTTGAAACGGCTAAAGAATCGGCCAAAGCATTTTGCTCCCTTGGAATAAAAGAGATGTTGAAAGCTGAGAAGAAATTGTCAATCAGGTCCCATACCTCCTCTTTGTAAGTTCTGAGTCGAGGATGCTTAGTCTGGTAAACATTTTTGACTTGTTGGATAATCAACTCAGCATCTACGAACACTACTACTCCCTCAATCCCCATTTATTTTGCAGCCATTAAACCTAGAACAAGAGCTTCATATTCTACCACATTATTAGTTGCTTCAAATTCAATCTTGTATGATAGGGATATGGCTTCCTGACAAGGCGACACAAAGACCACTCCAGCTCCAGCGCCTTCGCTAGAAGAAGCTCTGTCGAAAAACATTTTCCAAATGGAGGTGTTTGGAGGAGGTGTCCCGTGATCAAATAAGGGTTGCTTTCTGATTTGGAAAGGGGCTTCAGGAGCATCAGTGAGTTGTAACAAACTAGATCCAAAATCAGTGTCTATTGCAAAGATAGGGTGATTGGTAGGGTTTTCCTCACCGCTAACAATGTAGGCTAGCTGGGCTTCTCTCAATAGCCTCCTGTGTTCCCCTCCAAAAAATGGAATATTAGCATATGTGAGATCCATCTGTAATGTTCCTCCAAGATTTTTAATCCAAGATCTTGACAGCAACATGCCGAACTTGGGAGGAACGTCGGCCACTACAATGTCCATGACCACACTCTTCATTGGCAGCTGAAACAAAGAGACCGCCAAGTCTTTGATTACTCCAAGGCATTGCACCCTTCTTGAATCAAAAGAGTACAAATCATGATAAGTCTTTGTCACCTCCAGTCCCAATTCTTCCATTACTATTTTGGGCCTAAGATTATGGGAAGCCCCTGAATCCATGAGGCAGTTATGTAGCACTTTATCATGTATGTTCAGGGATGTGTAGAAAGGAGGGGATGAATCATCTCTATTTTCTACCATGGGACCCAGGACAACTACTAGCTTTTCATCTTGGAGATTTATTGAGTCTATGGAAGGCTGCAGGGGCTCATATTGTAGCATCTTGGAGAGGGACTTTTTAAAATCTTCATTTTTAACTAGTTCAGATAGGGGTACAAGAATCCTAATCTTTTGAATCTCATGCTCAAAACTAAAGGAGGAGAGAGACTTAGGAGCTTCCCTTACCTCGGAGACAGGCTCCTTGGTTGCTGGCGAAGCATTCTGAGTTTTCTTTTCTTTAGTAGTGGTTGATGCAGCTTTAGTAGGCCTTTCCGCTATGAGGGGTTGATCCTGGCTATCAAAATTCCCTTCTTTCTTTTTTGACCTGAGATTGTATCTGTTAGGAGTGTTGTTGGCCTTTTCCCCTTTACTCAACTCGTTGATTTGGGTGTTGATAAGGGATTCTTCATATGCAGATTGTGTCAAATCAGGAAAAGGGGAAGTGTCCTCAATACAGTGGATCTCAGGGTCGAGTTCATCCACCTCCTCCCCTTCCTCATGAGCAACTAGGCTATTCTGGAGAGGGTTCTGAATCCTCTGATCATCCCTGTCTCTGCTTCTTTGTTCCTTTGGCAAAGTTTGTGGCATATTGTTACTAGACCTCTTGAAACCTCTGTTATTAGTATTCTGAGGGTTTCTTTACGTGGGCTTCCCCTCTAACTCCCACTTCTCCATCCTAGCCGAAAGGGATTTCAGTACTTTACCTACCTCATCCATCTGAAGGGGAAGGGGAGAGGAATGGGATAGGGAGAGGAATGGGATGGGGAGACCTCTGTTATTCTCCTAGATACGTCTCTGTCATTCTTATTCTTGAGTCAGTCAATAGCCAATATGTTAGACTCTACTTCCACGGCTATGTCCTGCATGTGAGCCAGAGTGGTGGCTCTCCTTTCCCTCAGCAGGAGGCAGAAATCAGGATCAAAAGCGCTGGCATAAGTGATCTTTGCAGAGGCTTCGGAGGGCTTTATCTTGGTGGGGATCTTATTGTACATTTCATTAAATCTTTTGGAGAAGTCAGAGACAGACTCTCCTTCCTTTCTCTTCAAAGACCCAAACTCAGTCATGTAATACATGAAATCCTTTTTGTCTCCCCATTTTCTCAAAAAGGCACTATCTAAAGCCTCAATCCCATCAATAGATCCAGGAGGCATAGCCCTAAACCATTTTCTATCCTCGCCTTCAAGACTATGGACGAAAATCCTCATCCATACATTTGCATGCATGATAACATGATCATCTGTAAAACTGTAGAAGGCTTCAAGGTGTTCTTCTGCAACTATGTCCCCCTCGCATGTAAACTTGGGCAGTTGCTTCAGGTAACCATCTGCTGGAAGGGAATTGAGAGGCTGAGGTAACACAAGGGGAGAATACCTAGCAGCTATAATAGCCTCCATTCTGGTCATAGGGGGATTTGCTCCTGCCATAGGGATATTAGGTGGAGGAGAACTCATAGGGGAAGGAGCTTGAACTAAGCATACTGGAAACCGGCTTATAGGGGTAAGGGAAGTGATAAGGGGTTCTCCCTCTAGTCCAAAACTAGGAGGAGACAACTCGGCAGGAACACTTCCAAAATTCAGGAAACACGAGGCTTCAGAAAACGGTCTACTGCGAAGCTGAGGAGAAGAAAAAGGGGTTTCTACAGAAGGAGACGAAAAATTACCTGGCTCGGCGGTGGAAGTTTCTCCTCGAGGGGCCTTTCCTTTTCTGAAATTTGTCTGTGACTCAGCTTCAGGCGTAGCTAGGGGTAGCTGTGGATGGGACCGTGTTGTCTACCTCTGAAAGCCACAATTAAAATGGCAGGTTCACCACAGTAGAGTCGTCACAATGGAGTCACCAAGTGCATAGTAGCTATCTTAAGAGGCTTTGATGCCTAATGCACCTTCAGAATCATAGGCTCAATGTTGTTCAATCTCGGGGAAAATTTTCAACTTCATCCCCGACAATGGCACTAGAAATGTTAGCATTACAAGTCACTCCTAGATTGCGACAGGAGCAGAGCCCAACGCCCATCATTTTATGTCACGATATATTTAATGGGTGATCAAATGGGTAAATACCCAGGAAGGAATCACTCTAACTCAGGGACCAGGTATGGTAGGTAAAGAGAAAAAGAGGTCTTGATCTAACTTCCGTCAGTGAGTTGATTGTAAAATGGACAGATGGAAGACTTAATGAGATGAGTGAGCAAGACTTCCTCGGGCATGAGGCCTTTCGGCAGCTTGAGGAAGAGAAACTTCGAATACAAAATCCTCTTGGTTCATAGTTTCAGGGAACTGAAGGGGTGACTTGACTGGATCCTCCAATTACAAATCATTTAGTGTTGAGAAAATACAAGAACTGATTAGAAACAATGCAGCTATTACAGTGATCCAACATACATCATCCTATAACATCGCAACTTGACTGGATCCTCCAATTACGAGTTGTTCTAACACAGTGTAAACAAAGAGATGGAAAGAAGCTAACATTCATAAGGCAAGAAGTCTCAAGTGCCAATACATAACCCAAGAAACCAGTGCTTCATTAAAACTTTTACAATCGGGATACTAGCTCAACCATCGATACTTTCAAAATACAAAAAACTGAGTACATATACTCCTAAACCTTTGCCCAGCAGAGGCGTCCTCGAATTTCAGTCTGTGGCATCTCTTTGGTCAAATCTGGTCTAAACTCCTTTGTCAGACGCCACATTAACTGTGCATGGCTCTTGCAAGGGGGTAGTTGAGCCATTAAATGCTGAATTAGCATGTGCATACTTCTCTGGTTAGTCGAGGACTCAGCATGGCTTCTTTGGAAAAAACCAGCACACAAGACCATCTCAGGCAGACTGCCTGCCGGATCCTCCATACCTTACAATTAATAAGTGAGGAGAGGTTTCAACCACCTCTTCCCACCTTCATTTACTCCTAGTAGGAACCAGGATTGAGACCGAGTCAAACTGGCACCTGGAGATCGTGGCGATTCCTTCTGCAGCTAAACCTGGCTCTTTTGGCCCTTTTGCACAGTTCTTTCTATTTCCCCAAGTGACCATGGTCTGTGACCCTGTGCTTATCCTCAAAGGCAGTTTCGACGTTTCGGGGTTTGGGGTTTTGAAATTCAATGGAAGAGAAAAACCCCTTACCCTTGGAAGTCCCTGTAGCTGAAATGCCGACATGGCCTAATCGTGCACCACGCGTCCCTTTGGATGGATGACTGCAATGATGTCGATGTTTTGGGACCTATCTCATCATATGGTGTGCGTTAGTTCCCTTTCCCCAGGCTTGTTCCTCTGTGACCAAGCGCCATGACCATGGGCCCGACTCTGGGCACTTTTGGCATTTTGGGATTCGGGGTTTTGAGATGTAAAATGACGAGAAACCCTTACCCGTTGAATTCCCAGTAGTCGAAATGCCAACATGACTAGATCTTGTGCCACACGTCCCTGGATTGGACGACTGGGATGACGTCTGCAGTTTGGGACCTGTCCCATCACATGGTGCACACTAGAACCTTTTTCCCAGGTCTGTTCCTCTTGTGACTGAGCACCATGACCGTGGGCCCGTCTCCGGGTGCTTTCGACGTTTCGGGGTTCGGGGTTTTTAAATGCAAAATGACGAGAAGCCCCTCACCCTTTGAACTGTTGAATGCCGACATGGCCTGATCGTGCGCCACACATCCTTTTGGATGGACAGCTGAGACCCTTTCTTGAATGTAATATAAGTGTTATCCATCGCGCTAATCCTGGCGCAACTCCGCTAACCGTGATTTCCGGTCGACCGTCGATTTGCTCTATAGATGGATCTAGGCCGCNTGGTAGCCTGAAACGGGATTTTTTTGTGCTACGCTTGGGCGCTCATGGTTGCGGCCTTTGAATAAAACACACTCGATCGATTTTCAAACCCCTCTTCTATACATTTACACCAGTGGCCCAAAACCAGAAGAAAACACCATCTTGCAAGAATTTGCACTAACACAATGGGCTTCTTATGTTTAGGAAATTCAGTCAATTCCCAAGTATTATTTTTCATTATAGATTCATATTCTTCCTCCATTACATTTCGCCATTCATCATGTGCATTTGCTTCATTAAAAATCATGGGTTCTATGACATTTAAAATGCTACTCATTAGGGCATAGTCTCTATACCTCTCAAGGAGCCGAACCTGACGTGTAGATCTTCTCAACTGATTATTTTCCTCTGGACTTTGTGAAGATCTATCTTCACCACTAGGTGAACTCTCACTATTTGAAGTGTCCATGTCATTGTCACTAAGTCCTTATTGTTGTTGTTGTTGTCGTTGCGGTTGCGGTTGCTGCTGTTCTTCTTTAAATCCTTCATCAAGAAGTCTATGCCATTCCTCATGACTGTTGTCGTCATGATTTCTTTCTTCATGCTCATAAAAAAGTACATCTCTACTCGCAGATACTATGTGAGTAAAAGGATCAAACAATATGTATGCTTTGAATTCATAACAATACCCTATGAAAATACATTTAATGGCTTTAACATCCAATTTCTTCCTATTCTCCTTTGGAATATGTGCAAAAGCCTTACACCCAAATACTTTCAAATTATGAACTGTAGGTTTAGAACCATACAAGGCTTCGAAAGGAGTAACATTATCAAGACATCTTGTTGGACTTCACGTCTTTAAATAAACTACAGTATTTATGGCTTCAACCCAAAATGGATTCAAGAGATTTTTGCCTTTCATCATACTGCGTGCACACTCTACCATAGTTTTGTTTTTCCTTTCAACAACTCCATTATGCTATGGCCTATGGGGTACTGTAAACTACTATACTATTCCATGATCTTTGCAATATTTGATGAAGTCCCCTGATTTATACTCTCCCCCTTGATCTGAACGGAGGATTTTGATGGATTTTCCTGTCTGCTTTTCCACCATGGTTATGAATTCCTTAAAGTACTCGAAAACATCACTTTTTATTCTAAGGAAATAAGCCCATGTGTATCTCGTGCAATCATCAATAAATAACAGAAAGTAAAATGCACCTCCTAAAGACCTAGTCTGCATAGGCCTGCAAACATCAGTATGCACAAGATCTAACACATCTCTATTTTTCCTACCAAGAATAGAGGGGAATTCATCTGTGTGCACCTTTCCTAATGCACATCCATCACAAGCAACATTCTCATTC
>JASDQU010373729.1:50385-65622 GCA_032191745.1 Picea mariana | reverse complement strand
CAAGTTCTGATCTGTAATGGTGGGCACAGAGATCAAATTTTTCTTTATCCGTAGCACATACACCACATTGTGAATGTGACGAACAGTACCATTCGACAATGTCATAGGAATTTCTCTGTATCCCTTGATCTGATGAATGCAGCATCTCCAAGATATATGCTGGCTCCATTATGTGTTTCTTTAAAATTAGTGTACCACATCTTATTACATGTCATATGTACTGATGCTTTGGAATCCACAAACCAAGAATCAGAATCATCCATTTCAGCAGATAAAGTAGTGTTAGACACAAATAGCCTAAGATCCCGTGAATCAAAATTTGAGGGTTCATCAATATCATCACTAGCAATAAACAATCTGAGATCATGATTTGAAGATTCTTCTGCATAATGATCTGTATGTTTTCTAGGTTTATTCCTAGCCTCATCACTCTTCTTCTTTTGACAATCTTTAATTTGATTTCTAGGTTGACCAGAATAAAAAAAAAACTTTTTGACTCATTCCTGTTAGAGGGCATACTTTGATTCAACCTTAGGGATTGTCTTCTCTGTGATGAATTGCCTCCTCTACCTCTTTCTCCTGATCTCCCTCTTGTGGATCTCTTATTTGACCACACTGTCAAGTCTAAATTATGAAGCTTCAAATCCCCACACCTCTCTTCCTCTTGTAGCAAAATTCCTATCAATTCTTCAAAAGAATGAGGCTTCTCCTTTGCTGCGAGACCTGTTATGAACATCTGATAATCTTCTAGCGTACCATTTAAGGTAATAGTGACAAGATCAGTGCTAGAAATTGTTTCCCCTATGTTTCCTAGCTTGTCTTTCACCTCTTTAATCCTACCCAAAAATGAATTAAGAGATTCATTTCCATCCATCTTAATGCCTAACAATTTAGTTTTCAGGAACAGAATATGATTTGTGTTGCTAGTTTCATATAAAGCTTTAAGCATTGTCAGAAGTGTTAGCTTCTCTAATATGTGGAATTATACTATCTTTAACAGACATACGCAACAATACCTTGGCCTTGTTTTCACGCTTCTCCCAATCTTGGATCTGTGTTGCTGTCGCACCGGTAGCCGCATCAGGTTTCGCTTCAGTTCCCTTCGCAATAGTCCAGACACCATAGCCCTCCATCAGGGTATGCATCTTGAATTTCTAGTTAATGAAATTCGAACCATCTAATTTGTTTGCTTTGTTGAGGTAGGTCTCTGCCAGCCGATTTTCCATATCTGCAAGTGTGGGCTCGTCCAACTAGACAATGGATCCTTGCAACTTTCATCAATTTCCTCCTTTGTTGAGCAATTCGTCACTCTGCCTTTCGACTCTACCTCGGCTCTCAGTTTTCTTAAAAAAAATATAAAAAAACCTTAAAAGGAAAGGTTAACACCACTCCATGCATAAAAACTCAACCTCAAAAGAAACCTTAACACTTCATGTATAAAAAAAAAATATAAATTTCTTAAAAAAAAAACCTTTTTTTTTAATACACATACATCCACCTTTATTAAATCATTTGGCCATCCATTAAAGTGATATGAAATCGTGAATGGAGGAGGCCCCTTTTTCAATGCCCCAAAAAGAAAAACTCACGCTTTAACCTTACGCTTCAACCTCACACTCAAATCGCGCAAATCGTGTTTTGACGCAATCACTGGCCAAATGCACCAGATTTGATTTGCAAAAATGGTGGATCGGCCCTCCTCGTCCTCCCTAGCGTTCACGGACCTGCAAACAATAAAATCGATCTCCCTCCAACAAGACCAGATGACTCGCTCACTCGCCCACGGCCTGCAAGTTGGCCCTCCACACGTCCTCACGCTTTAGCAAAAAATGCGTGCTTTCCAAAGAACTCAGGTCGACGCTCCTCGAAATCACGAATGAGGGCGCTAGCGTGCGTGCCCTAGCGCCCTTAGAAGCGTACAAAGAGAGCGCGAGGGATCCAATTTTTACGAAATTTTTCTCAATTTCGTAAGGGTGAGAGGGATCGACGCTCCTCTAACAGTCATGGGAGCGCTGCCCCTACTCAATTAATTTGAGATCTTGCATTTGTATCTCGCTTAGAAAGTTGTATCTCTCGATCGGATTTTTAACATAGTTTTTGATATCAACTTAGAATTATGAGAAAATAAAGTCGGTGAATCTATGCTCACAATCTATTATTGAATGAGGATTGATTACATCATTATATAAGAAACCATATCTATTTACAACAAATTAAAAAAAGTAGAACAAATTACAGAAGAATAGAAAAGTAGAATATACATTAAATAAAGTAGAATTCAACTACGTAACTACCTAATGCTCCATTATTTCCAAGTAACACTTTTGAGTTGGCCTCGATAGTGGATATTAAAAAGCTTTTCGAGAGCTGATGGTTATTATTCCAAAATAATCGAAGCAAATTTGAAAGGATGTGCTCGATAAATATTGTAGGATATGCTCAAATATCTCTTTCTTTAAATTAATCGGATGGTTGAAATTTTAAAGTGGTCCACTGGGTATCGACTGAAATATTTTAAAATCTGCTCCGATGGTACGTTTGATATTGCATCGATGGACATATTTTGAGATTGTTCTGATGCTACATTTGACAATACTATGATTACTTATATTCTACGCTCTCCGATAACCTTTCTCTGAATATATCTGTGGGTCATATTCAAAAGCACTCAGATGGATTATTATTCGCAAGTGCTGCCATGCCCTACATTTCAAAGTACTCGGATGGCACTTTTAAATATGCTCGGTTGGCTATTGATAAACCTTCCCCGATAGCATAGCATGTGCACGATAGGCAGTTTAAAGAAAACCATTGTTTCGACTAAAGTGAATCAATAATCCCAAAGTTATATATATATGCCAGCATATACTTATAAGCACGCTATCTATGACGTGCGGTTCAGTCTGCTTGAACACAGGCTTACAGGCTTATGGTTTAGACATGACTTGTATCCGTGCAGTCGACGCTATGACTGACAATTGCTTGTGCGCTCCACATAACATATGGATAGCATACACTACACGGATAGCATACACCACGGATAGGATACATGGATAGCATACACCACGAGTTCCAAAAATAATTTCATATGAGAATTGGAACCCTAAATCGCATCTGAAGTCTAAGTCATTCTAGGCAGCGTGTGATAATATGGAGTTTCACAACATCAATGATAGGCCCTGGTTCCTGGGATATCGCCGACAGGTATGCCTCGAGGATGAACTCGAAAATGATTCTATTTATAACCCGTTGAAAGATAAAGCCAAACTAAATCTGGCTTTACCTGCAAAAGTTGTGAAAGTTCAATTAAAGTGGAATCGTCATCATGCTATCGAATCTTTTCTTCAAGCAATCTGCAAATTTTCTGAATTGCGTTGATAATGGAAAGGGGTCCCCGAGAAATTGAAAGTTGAGTGTTAAAAGCCGCGTTTCTTTAAAATATATGGAGTTTTTCTCTCTCATCACTAAGGTATCTGAAGGTTTCATATCTTTTAAAGCATGATAGCTCTCCTAGACGTTGCTGCAAGCAGGCGTGATCATATTCTATCGACCAATATAAAATGCCCAATATATTCCTCGAAGAAGCTATCAGATGGCAGCGATGCGTTTCTATGCTGAAGAATAGCAAAGGTATTACGTAACGTTTTAGTGGGTCTCTGGTGCCATAAATGATACGATGCTCGGCTTTCTTACTATAGCGATATTGGATTTCAGTTTAAAGTCTCCGAGAATGAAAGCATGCGATTCAGAATTTGTAAGGCAGGCACGCGTCAAATTATTAGAGTTTACCGGAAATAAAAGCAAAGAATTTGCTTCCTTATTTTTATATATCTAGTCTTTCTCGGTCAAATCACAGAAAAAGTTAAGATTGATGGAGCTCAAGCTTTATAATGTCCCAGGCATTGTCTAACACGCACAGCAGGTTTGAATCGTTTAACTCTATCGTAGATTCCTTCCCATTGACGTGTATTGTAATCGAGTTTGACTCAGTACGTTAGTGAATTTATCTGGTAATTTGGTTTATATTAGGTTGATTTAACCATCATCGAACCCCAAAAGTGGTTTCTATGCTATAAAAGTGGCTTGAAATTATTACTCAAAGAATACATTAATTTTGAAAAGTGGCTTGAAATTATTACTCAAAGAATACATTAATTTTGATAAGTGGATGGAGAGAAACAACCCTTCTATGCGAGCTTGATATCTATGAACAGTTTCTATATGTTTTCAAAATGATGGTAACCTGTAAAACATTTAGCCATAGTAGTTGCATCAATGTAGTTGCATTGGAACTCCATTAGGAGTTTCTATATGTTTACAAAATGATGGTAGCCTGTAAAACATTTAGCCATAGTAGTTGCATCAATGCTATCCATCAGGAGAATTATCTTGCATTTAAGTTATCTCCATCTTCAGATTCGATTTCCTTGATGTCTTATAGGAAAAAATTGATTTGCTTATGTTGATGCCTTGACTAATAGATGAATTGCTGATTTCAAAGATTGTTGAAAGGTTAACAAGAATCTCGAAAGCACAAACAAGCATATATGTCTGCTAGAAAACGTCATGTTTTAAAAGTAAATATTTCAAATCCGTCAAAAAGAGGTTTGCAAATGTATAATATTAAATTCTCAATAGAAAGTTTATTTTCATAAACGCATAAAAAATAATAAATAACTTTTCTCAAACCATATATCCATTGTTGTTGAATAATTAAATATATAAAATACAAATTCAATAAAAACATAAAATATGTAATATTAATTTCAAATAAAATCCTATTAAGAAAAAAACAAAAATGTAAAAGAAGTTAAAGAAGAGTCTAAAAAGTATACTCCAAAGACTTGGGTTTTTACTCAATGAATTTGTGACATAGCATTTTGAATGGTGGGAAAAACCCCTTTATGAAAGAAGGTGATAAGATATTGGTCAATAAGGTGAATTTCCCTGAAATAAAAAGTTTGGAAAACCAAAAGCCACCAAACTCTTTTAAAAGTTCCATTTTGTGTGTATGCTTTGTGTGTGATTATTTCTCTACAACTTGATGTTGGTATCATTGTGGTAATATTTATTTATGTAGTAAATTTTTCTCATGTTTTCATGATTCATTCTTACTTATATCTTTGATTGTAATTCAGGATTTTCTTGTTATTTTTTTGATAATTTAGAATTTTTTTCATTAATATTTAGTAATTTTTTTTTTCCTTTCTATTATTCTTTATAATAATGATGATAATAATAATAATAATAAAATCTATACTAATTTAATTTTGATGATGTAATTATATAAAGTGTCAACAAATACATCATAAATATATTCATTCCATACAATAAATGCAAATTAAAAATTCTCTTCTTGATAATTTATTTCCTAGTTGTTTATAATAATATATTGCAATATTATGATATTGGTAAAATTGTATAAATATAAAAATAACAACAGAAAGGGTTGCAGGGAAATTTAGTCCAACAAACAACCATGATTTAAGGTCATAGTAAGATTTAAATTGTTTAATTTTTTACAAGTTTCAATAACTATAGCACCTCTCCATGTGGGCCTATGAAACAAAATGATGTTAATTGATACTCGCATGTATTAATAGAATTGATGCAACAAAATTTTACTTTTTAAAAGGAATAACAATGGAATAGAAAAAACATAACAAATACATGCTAAGAACATACCTCCTTCTTAGTTTGTTGAAGCTAGTTGGTTGTGATGTAGTCCAACTGAAGATGCTTCCACACATTATTTTATCGCTTGTCCAAAGTGAAACAATGGAATCCTCCCATCGAAATAGGAGCCTAGGCCACTTCCTAGCTCCAAGAGACCTTTAGGTTTCTTTTCCCTCCATGCTCATGACTCCAAGAACAACAAAGCACAAATGCTTAAAGAAAACCATCATAATAAATATATCTTTCAAAGATCCCCCAACCTCCTCCTCTATTTATCAAGTTTTCATTTCCCCTTCTCCAAGTCTCCTCAACCACCTTCATTATTAGCCATCAACCTCCTTTATCTAGATTTTTGGGAAATCTTTAAAATAAAACTAAAATATAAATGACTTGCATAAAACAACAATAAATAAATTACAAAGTATTTCTTCTCATGCTATCTAATAAATGTAATTTGGGAATTTTCCTCAAAATATACATGACAACCCACCATTCTCATTTAATTCATCATACCAACCATCAATCAAAGTCAAAGAAGGTATTCAATGCTTCTAGATTTTTTTTTATGCAATATAATTTATATAGTTACTAAACCATTTAATTAAATAGATAATTGTATAATTTAATAATTAATACATTAATTAATTATACTAGTGTACATGTGTAGGGCATGTGTGCATAGCTAGAGGACACAAAGCCTATACATATGCTAATGATAAACAATCAATGTCTCTATTGCATAGTTCCTATATGATCACAATAAAGTATGTAGGATAACAAATGCATCATTTAATAATGATAACTAACAAAATTGTAATAATTCATCAAGAATTGATCACCACACTTATAATATCAAAATGAAATCATAATGAGCGTTTTGGAATCAAGTGAGAAATCAAGAGTGTCACATCTAATTCCTAAGAAATAATATCAATTAACGTTGAATCATCCTTCCTTCCTAACCTACTTCAATCTTCCATCCTATCATTTCCTCTATTGGACTAAATTGGAGTATCAACTATCTTGACCTAACTCTAGATAGAACTCGTAAGTGGAAGTGTCATACATCTCGACCAACATTCCTCAGTAGGAAACTAGCAGTTATCATCACACGTCTAGGGGAGCGTGAATTCACATAGTCCTCCCATGACTCTACGTTCCAAAGAATAAATGGTGGGAAATACCTCCACTCCTCCTCATAGAACTAGAGTCAACACCCTACATCAAACCATACTATACAACTATTGTTCTTAGAGTCATGTCATCAAACAGTCACTATGGGCAAGATGTGTGTCCTGTCAAAACCACACTTACCACAGATCATAGCAATATTTCGAAACATGAATGAAATAATAAGTATAAATTACAACCTACACTATCTTCTTGATGTCTATAACATCCAAGTTACCTCAACACTACAGTCGTTTGGCTATCACATAGCTCATCAACTTGTAGGTTAGTTTACTAATAACTCATATCCATGCATATACATCATAATTTCATATAAGAATCCATGTATGTATTGACGTTCAATTAAAAAATGTATGTCTATACAACCTGAGAGGGCCTAGTGGTTAAGAACATGTGTTTCCTCTTAAGAAGTCATAGGTTCAAATCCAGAGTGGGGTAGGGTATGTATACCTTTGTAGACTTTACCAGTCAAATCGCTGGGTGGAGGGGGATCTCTTATCCCACAATCAAGGGGGTCTCATACACCAATTTGGTGTGATGACTTGGCTGTGACATTAAAAATAGATTATTATTATTATTATTATTTTGCCTTACATCTGTTATGAATTCACAACATAACTTTGAATTAGTATCCATGTACTTCAATTCCACATTTTAACTTGCATGTTTAAACAAATCAAGTGATATCATCATCATGAACATACAATAGTGAAAACAATATCATGAAGCACATAATTATTTTTAGATGTAAACATCTCAAAAATCGATCACAATCTAACTGAGTACAAACAAATGTTAATAATTGAATTACTATGATGAGTAAACTACAATGTTCTCTCTGCCTAAGGCCAAGATATTAGGTGTCACGTATATCCACCCTTCAAGAAACTTCGACTGGAAGTTTTGGTTAAAATTCAAGGTAATCATAATGCATGGTGTTTACATCTCCCAATGGTTAACTCTTGAGGAATTTTTGCTTGGTCATTACCTCGATTGAACTATCATAAAGTCATTGCTACGCTAGCAATAAGGGGAAAACCAATCTTATTCTTTGTAAGATTCATAATTTTACTAACAAGTATTTTACAATACTCACTATAGTTCCAACACATTCATAAAATTTCAATTAAGTATCATATACTATAAAAACAAAATTTTATAAAGAATTATATATTTAATACTTTTGTATTTTTTCTTTATATAAAAAATATTAATTTAAACACCTCAATAATGGTTTAGTTTACCTAAAATTATATCAATCTTCAACCAATTTATAATACAATATTTTGTTATTATTTTCTTCTATATACATATATTCATCCCCAAACTTTTATTAAAATAAAATAAAATAAATTTATATCACATCTATATGTAACACCCCACTCTAGAGCGCACATGATTGACTTATTATTTGAGGACACTTGCATGTAAGTGATCCGGTTGATTATATGGTTTTCTTTTTTTCTTATGGATTATGATGATATTGTGGATATGATGATATGCTATTTGATTATTATGTATAGATATGTGTTATTGACTAGTTTATCCTGAGTGTGCAGGGATCTTGACATATTGAGGATGCTGATGGCATCGATGGACCTCCTAGGACTCTGGATCGAGTCAAGGAGTGGACCGTATATGGTTTGAGTATTTTTGTTATTCCATATGTGACATATGTGATCCAGGTGGATATTGATGGCCACCCATATTTTCCAAATGGCTCAAAACAGTTTTCTGGCAATTTTGGCAATTTACTATTTTTAGCAGGTTTTAACTTCCGGGGCCATTTTGAGGGCCTAAATGAAGGTTTTCCGAGATAGAGGTTCTCAATTATAGTTGAAGGCATAATTGAGCCCCCAAAATGAATTTCCTTGACAATACCTTTTCAACGTGCTATCATACGCCTAAAACGGAGATCGTATGCAAAACTTACGACCCCGGGAAGTTGATGTACTCACTTACCCAAACGGGGCCTTCCCACATGACTTTTGGTGCTTCAAATCCTAGGGTTAGGTTTTTGGATGTCTAGGGTTTTTGGAATTCCTGCTTATTGTAAAATGGCCTTCAGAGCCTCACTGTAATCATCTTCTTGCGAATGCGAGTAGCCGTCACATCTCTCCTCAGAGATAAGCTACCACCATTCTAGCGAGTCTTTCACTCTGTATTTTTACAGTCTCTGTACATTTCTTTCATTAATAGAAATCATGTATTACTGTATATCTATGTTAATGGTTGCATCTCTGATACATTTCTGTTATATTATTGAATATCTGTGATATCTATGTGCATTTCTTTATTATATCTCCGATCTCATTTCGTGCCGAAAATAATCTGGATCAATATGAATTGTATTTTATGATGTTGTTTATGGATCACTGACATGTTTCATTGATGTGTGCACGCTGACGATTTCTTGCTAATAAGACTCACATTTGTAGTAAAGGGGTCACCCACGACATCCATAGATGTTGAGGGAGAGTTGTGGTAGCAGAACTACCACAACCTAATAACACTCTCATCGTGGCTCGAACTGTAGGTTAACAATTACCTAGTTCAAGAGATCCATGGTGTCGTGAGGGAAGACTGAGACAGTCACTCACTAAAATTCCAAGGGACACACAATAAGGCCAGGTCCTTATTCCTTAGAGGCCCTTAGTCTCCCACAAGGTCTCTAGACAGAGTATTAACTCCAAGGGCTAGATGTCTATCAAAATCATTCAAAAGGCGAGTGGAACCCTTGGAGCACGTAGTGCGTCTGGAAGGGAAAGTCGCATAAATGAAACATGAATGAAGGTGAGTGGAACCCTTGGAGCATGTAGTGTGTCTTCAAGGACATATCATGGTTTTTAACATTGGTGAGTCAATGAACATAGGTACCTAGAAAACAATATCTCATTTTGACTTGGTCAGCCTTAAAATAAATGTTGTATGAGTAAAGTTTAATGATTATAAATTTTTTCTTAAAAACAATTTTGATAAGGCTAGTTGAAATTAGAGCATAGGTCTAATTGGGGTATAAGGACTAAAACTAATTGATCAATTAATCAAGGGGGGGATGAATAAAATTTAAATTTAAAAGAATTAAAGGAGAAATCATTTATCAAAAATTTAATTGTTGGCTATGTGCAAAACTTGCTAATTTAGAACGTAGACCAAAAAGGGGAAACTTAAATACAAAAGGAATGTGGAACATAGAAGGGAATCTAGTCGAGAGAACTTTCCAAATTAGAACTCAACTAATGTTTAAGAAAGGAATCAGTCATTAAGGGAATGTGAGGGAATAAAGGGACATTGAGGAGTGTTTTTAGGAACACTTTTATGTGGGTGAGGGAAATTGACAAATTAATTTAATTAATTAAATGAACTTCTGGTGCAACTAAGGGATTGCGTAACAAGTGTACGAGGGAGAATATTCCTAATAAAAAATTAATAAAAAGAATTTAATGTGCATTTTGGCAACTATTCACTAAGAGAACTCTATAAAAGAAATGGAAGAGGAGGGAAATGGATCATGATTGGTATGCGTAAGGATATGCTATTGTTTTTTCTCTTAACTGATTTTTCTTGTGGAAGTTGGGATACCCAGCTCGAATAGAGAGTGGTAGCTTGACCTTGTGAGGCGAGCTAGGAGCTAGCTTTCTTTCGTTTGTGTGCATGGCCCCTTTGTGGTTCGGGGGCTCAGGCGGAAGAAGAGTACCCCTAGCTTTTGTTGGGAGGTATCGGTGAGGTCTCAACGGTTAGCAAGCAAGAGCTAGACAGAGCACAACCATGAGACAACTACTTTGGATTCTTCACCTTCGGTGACGGTACGCAGGTGTCAAATTTTTCATTGGTAGATTAGTTAAAATATTATATGTGGATTTAGATATTTATGAATATTGTAATGGATTTTAGAATAAGTTGGTAATTTCAATTGAGATTGTTCTGTTCAATGAAATAAAATTTGTTCAGTCATTTAAGAAAAAAATATTATTATGAATGCATGTATAATACTCACTACCATGGGTGGCTTCTTGCTTCATCTTCTCAATCCTCCCTACAACCCTTCTGCCCAAGATGTTTCAGTTCGTAGACTCATCGATTTATTGACTAGTGTGACTGGATTTCTTTTGTTTCCTCTGTAACCTTACATTGTTTTCTCAATTTCTAAATGTGGTTAAACCCTTGCATTCTGCGAAAAAATCGCCCAACAATGGAGTTGTTGCCTCTACGATTTTATTTTTTTGCCTCTACATTTTGATGAGTTTAACCCATCCTTTGGATAAAAATCACCCCGCCTGATGAACTCAGGCTTCTCTATGTTGATCGTCCTCTTCCCACTCCAAATTTGCTTGATTCCTGGCGTTCTTGTTTTTATTTACACACAAGAGTGAGTTTTCCCTACGTATCGAGACACTCCGAGAGGATCCACATTCACTACACCACGACGACCAACACTTGAGCAGTGGACTCCCTACAGAGGATCACAACACCAACAACAACGTTGACCATAGCAGCAATAGTTCAATCATGTTCAACAGAACATACCAGACTTTTAGAATGATGGGTCATCAAATTCTACTTTGGGGACCATGAGTACTGGACCGTAGACCGAGTGATGGACATGTGGAGAGCCACATTACCAATGTGACTACTCGGTTGAGAGGTCCAGAGCAACCAGATCATCCAAACACACTAATGAATGATAATGGATTCACATGCATGTTTTAAAATTGATTTAATAAAAATTAATAGAATTTTTGTAAATAGTTACAAGTATATTTTTGTAGTAGATTTGTAGTTTTGTACAGTTTCCCTCATCCCAAGAGTAGATCAGATCTTGAAGATACTTTTAAATCAACACTAGATGATCATCCCCTTATCAAACCAAGTTGATATTCCTCTAGGTTATTTTACGATCTTAGTCAAACTTGTAGACAACACATGAACAAATGCCAGAGTGTGCAATCTAGATCAATCCAAATCAGCCATGAGATCATGTTCTCTTCTATAGTTCCTACTTCAAATTCATTTTTGTCAATCCCACTCTAATATATTAGAAAAGTAAACCTTGAAGCATGAAATTCAACTCATCTTCAATAGTAAAAACACTCTTCATATCATCTTCAACATCAACATTTTTCCTAGTACTTCAAACATCAACTAACTTGTTTTCAACCATCAAGAAAGTATATTAATCCTTTTGTAACAAACTATCATGCAAATATTTTGTTTCTCCATCTTCATATGTTCAACAACATTATTTTATCCTATGCAATGACAGTACAATGCTGCCTCTTTCAGCATACTCTTTTGGATGAAGCATTCAAGTATCTGATGATCATTGTATGAGTTATTTTCAATTGATATTCAACAAACTTTTCCAGTACTTCTATTCTGAATTTTTCTTCAGCCATCAATAGTTCAGGTTCTTGTAGGATCATGTCAAGGAAATCAACATTAGCAAATGTAGTAATAAAAGTACATCACCACCAGTTAAAGCACAGTCCATTTACCCCATCCAGCATGCTCAAATTAAACATTCAAAGGGTAGTATCTTTTTCACCACACCTAAGATGATCTAAAAGTTCAACATTTTCCTCTCATATTAGAATACATTAGACGCCCCAGGGTTCAACCTATGTCTCTGAGATTATCATCCACTAGAGGAGGTAAAGTTGGGTAAGAAATTTATATTTTAAGGTAGTCATCTAACTTGGGAATTCACGTACAAGAAAATCTTGAAGATTTTTACTATTCCTTCATTTCATTACACTTTACCTCCTTATCCTCTCATGTTTCATATTCCATCATCCACCCATTAATATCCATTTTCATGTGGCATTGATGATCATCCAGGGTCAATGAAGACTATATGTGCACCTTGTAATATTGGCATCATTTATATATTCTTATGTTTGTTGCATGATGACATTCAATGATTTGAGTGTTGGGGAGATGTTGGGCCTAAAAAATAACACATTTTACGATGCCATTTAGTCATTTTTCACTTATTTTATGCTTCCATCCTCATTCTTTCCATCACTCATGTAATACCCCTAGGCCAAACCCAAATTGTAATGAAAATGTAAATGTGCATATAGGCTGGTGAGCCAGGACATTTTTGGCCAGAGTGCCTTTGTATCTATGTATTTTGAGGCCAGAGTGCTTGTGTCATTATTAGGCTAGAGAGCCAGAAGATAAAAGGCTAGTAAGCCTATATTTGTATTATCCAAGCACACACAGATTTTAATGAAAACATATCACTGGTGCAGAACAACGAGACAAAAGAGTATGAGGGGGTCAACTCCACTATAATGGGAAAGGAGGGATAAGAGTTTCGGAAAGGGGCCAAGCTAAGGGGGCTTAAGCCTAAAGGCATATTTTATTGATATTCCTAAATTCTAAAGTATGGGATATTCATTATATATCCTAAGTCCCTAAGTTAAGGAACATATCACCATGTGGGGGGTCCCCATGTAGTTCCCAACATGACAAGTGTCAAGTTGGAAACATGTAGACAAGTTTGGGGAACTTTAGTTCATTTCCTATCATTCATTCCTCATTCTCACCGTCACTACTCTCATGTCATCCATACTTTCATGTTTCCATCACATTTACATGTACCAGAGAAATCTTTGAAGCTTTGAGAAATAAATAAATAGAGAATTGGGATGAATATGAGGGTTTCTCTCCAAGTGAGAGAAATGTTTGGAATTGATTCCAAAGGTGCCAATATGCCACTATAGGGATTTGAGAATTCATGTCTGACCTATTTCTAAAGCCCCAGAAGGGAAGTGGGGAAGCCGAAGGATTGTTGAGCATAGAAGGGGAAAACTTCTTGGGGTGGGATAGGCATGTGGGGAATGAGGGATTGTAGGTTTTCTACTAGAGTTGGCACCTGGGACTGAACTTTTTTTATTGTTTCATAGACCTTATCCTAGCTTGGATTCCTTTTCCCAGGTGGAGTTTTAGCACCGACTCAGGGTGACTCATTGTTGATTTTATGAGAAGAAGAGTCTTTTATGTGCTTTTTTTAATTACTGTGTGTATTTACATTTTTTTTGATATGGGTTTTTCCTATATAAGGTTTTATTTGTATATTGTTTTGATTCTGCAACGTTTTGTGCACATGAAGATCATTTTCGTGAATTAAATTGGTATCATAGATTGGAAGTTTCGTGTGGCATTGCCCAACTTAGGGATGGGAATCTTACAACTCATATTTTTTCATTTGTCTATTTCTACTCTATATGAGCTTCACATGACATATGTGCACTAAAATGGTTGGTTTCCAATGATTTGATCATTACTTAGGGTAGATATTGTGGTTTCCTAACTTAATTGTGAAGTTCAATAGTTGCTAGTAGTTATGGTAGTCAAAATGTCCAGATCATTTCCAAACAGATGAAGATGAATATCGAAAATATAAAACATGGGTTTTGTGAATAATGGGGTCATTTTGGCCATTATTGTGATAAAATATGCAAAAAGTGAAAAACAAGGTGCATATGGTTGATATTTCCAAAACAAGTCACTATGGAAATTTCCAGTAGTTCTAATAACTAGCCTACAATTTTAGTACTAAGTGGTTTGACCAAGTTGTACCCCACATCCACAAATTCGGCACATGGATCTCATGGAGTATGATGTTATTATCCTTTTTCAACTATCTTATATCAAATTGAATATTTTGTGGTGGATATATCCACATGTTTAAGATCTAGGATTAGTTTGTTATGAGATCCTCATATGTAGGATATGGGCTCATCTTGTTGTAACTCCTTTTCTTTTTTTGAAGGAGAATCTATATGTATAAATATAAGAAAATACCAGTCAATTGAGGGGAGAATAGAGGAGAGAAGGGAGTTACATATTGGTGAGTGGATTCAATATTATTGTAATCATTGTAATCCTTTGATGTTCGAATAAGCAGCTTGTTGTTGCAGATCAAGAGTTCTCTATTGTATTCATAGATGATTTTAGAGGATAAATTTCTCCAATGGGCTAATTTTCCATGGTTTTCTCCCAAAAAGATTCACTAGTTTCCTTTTTTTCTAAAAACAATTCACCCAAATTCCATATAATAAAATTATTTTACCTTAAAAATTGCCAAAATTTTATAGAAACTATATAAAATCCTTAGAAATTTGAATAGTTTTACAAAACTATTGCCAAACATTAATATTTTGCATACTAAGGACTAGTAAGATTATCCTATGTTTCTAGATTTTAATATAAATTTCCATCCTTAAAACTATCCCTAGTTGTAGTCTTTCTTTGCAGTACATGCCAAGAGAGGTAGGCCCCCCTCTCTTTGGTATATGCTACCCAAATAGTTTCCTTTTTTGTTATGTGATGTTATTTCATTAATTGTTCATTTAAGTTACT
>JASDQU010373729.1:0-28014 GCA_032191745.1 Picea mariana | reverse complement strand
AATGTAAGCCAGGTTAGTTGGTAAAGTAGTGTAGAGAGTAGACTATTGAATGTAATTTTCGAACCTGATTGAAATATAATGCAAAGGTCCTGAGGCTTTGATGAAAATATTCTAATGGTTTTGGTTTGATGTATTGTGATATCTTATATGTATGTAATTCCTATTTTATGTATATCCATGTATTTACTCTGTTTAAATTGGAACGTTTAATAAGTCTAGAATTCATCGTGCGGTGGTTTAGACTTTTCCATTTAAACTCCTGCGTTTTCTTCTAAGTAATTTAGAATTCATCTTCAATGGTGCTCTGAGTTTCTTTATGTAATTTTCTCTCACCACACACAACAACATTTGAACTAAAACACCATTACCAGGTAATCCTTTATCCTCTCAAAGTTTCAGTTATGAAGTCATTTCTTTCTCTCGCTTTCTGGAATTTGACTCAACGGCCCAAGGTTTTGTATTTCCTTTCCAGAAGAACCATAAAAATTTTACAAACACAATAAACCTAGACGACAATTCAAATCCATTATATGTTAGAAAATAAGTCTCAGAGAGAGCCCTCTCTAGGTTGGGAAGGCTAGTTTCTAGTCTTAAAGTTGGTGTGTAGGTTACCTCTGTCATTTTTTTTCTCAGCCAAACAAATTTACAAAGTGCTAACACAACCTATTACTAAATCCCTAGAAGGGAACTGGTACACCCAAAGTACTATTGAATAGTGAAGGGGTACACTTCAATAGGAGGGAGATGTTGAGGGTAATGAAATTGTATGATATGGAACTGTTGTTGGAGTTGTTTCTATTAGCCTTATCTTGAGTTGTGTTTTGATAGACCATAGTTGAGGTTGTAAGAGTGCCCTTATTTCTAGGTGGAATCATAGACTTGTCTTGGTGGTGACCTATTGTTAGAACTATTGAAGAATATTATCTATGAATGGAAGGAATGTTAGACGTCTGCAACTAGTTGGTTCATCTTTCAAAGCTAAGTGTCATTCTTATGATTTCAAATTACATGTTCAATGTGTTGTAATGTGTTGTATTTTCCTGTTGTGTTTAATTATTTGTCTACACATTACATGGTTGAATGTTGGACATGTTTATTTTAGATTATACATAGAGTATGCATGGTTTTGGT
Source organism: Picea mariana (assembly GCA_032191745.1). Taxonomy (NCBI): domain Eukaryota; kingdom Viridiplantae; phylum Streptophyta; class Pinopsida; order Pinales; family Pinaceae; genus Picea; species Picea mariana. Next base: position 26,883 of record JASDQU010373729.1, on the reverse strand, counting down.
CTTTTTGTTGGGATGCATAATTTTATATTGTGTAGGGAAGAATTGTATAGGAGTGGTCCAAAGCCTTTCTAGGTGTAATTATTTATGGAATCAAAGAGACAATTTGTGTAGTGTGGCTCAGGAAAAATCCTAGGTCTACTAGATTGTGGTATCGATGTTTCAATTTGAGGTAATGGGACTTAGAATGGTGGTTGGGTATGCTACATTTCCTATTCAACTAGGTTACTTACCAAAGCATTCAAAATTATTGATTCCTAAATATGACTCTAAAGTGGATCATGTTCTAGAAGACCATATTAAGAAATTTATTCTAGATATTAGATTAATGAATATAAAATATGAAGATGTGGTATGTATATTTTTCCTTATATATTTGAAAATATAGAATCTACCTGGTATTTCCGCCTACCAGCAGGTTCAATTACTAATTGGGGTTATTTCCAAAAGGATTTCATAAATATGCTTTTGGAATAGAAAACCACTGGTGCATTAATAGTTGGAATCTCATGGATGATTTTAAGGATGGAATTTTATTTTAAAACGTAGAAACCTTGGCGAATCTTACTAATCCTTCATACGCCAACTATAAAATGTTTTGCAATATTTTTGTAAAAATATTCAAATTTATAAGGATTTTATATAGTTTGTATAAAGTTTTGGCGATTTTTAAGGTAAAATAATTTTATCGTATATAATTTGGGTGAATCAGTTTTACAATAGAGAATATGTTTTTGGTAAAAACCATGGAAAATTAGCCCATGAGTGAAATTTAGCCCCTAAAATCATCACTGAGTTGGATTATTCTCCTCGGTCATGATGGGCCATAAGGAAAATGTTAAATATTTCAACCAAAGATTTACTACAGTCCTAATTAAGTTTAAATAAGGAACTAATCCCTCACTAGACCTTCATATTTAAGTATATGATAATGCATTAACCATAATAATGTCAATGTTTCTTAAGTGAGAAAAAAACAATATGTTAGTGTTGAATTTCAAAAAAGCCAAGAAGGTTGAATTAAATATCAGAGGATGTAAAGAAACCCATAAAACATTGGGGAATCATGAGGTTACACCACCAAAAAAGGTATAACCTTACCTTGACCTCAACCAACAAAGACACGAAAGGTAAAGAAAAGTATTTTATGGATATGGAAAGAATGAAATGAATAATCAAATGATTATCCAATGATGTAACAAATATGAATAGAAGTTCAAGAAAATATACTTCCAACCAGAAATCATATAGAACTTTCTTCAAAAGAACTTTCCCTCTTAAATCCATTCATCCACCTCCTGCAAATTTAAAAATTAACTTATAAGGATTTTCCATGTATAACTATTGTAACTATCATTAGGCTAATAAATTTGAGAAAACATGTCAACAATGGATAAACACAATGAATTTTGTAGGCAACATATTTTTGGATGCTTTTTCTCGAGTAGAAGAATATAATGAAAAAGGAGAGGGAGAAGTGGAAGACGAATATATAGAAATTTCTAGTGAGATAGCTATGACCTTATGGGATATTCTTCTTAGTGCAAGTATGATTGAATATGAGGAAGTGGTTGAAGAAGGATTAGTAGTTCAGACTAGGATTAAATGACATGTTAGTCAATGACAATCAATTGTGTCTGAAACTAAGAATAAAAGTAAACCATGGGTTGTGAATTCCACTATCAGACCTGCCCCTGTGATCTATGATATGCATAATCTTTCAACCAGCTATTTAGAGTCTGTGTAATAAAACATTATTGAAGATCTAAATAATATCAAAGTAAATATTTAAATACTTGAAATTGTAAATTTGTTGAACTTTCATAGAATAGATCTAGCTAAACAATAATACACACATTTGCGGAGAGAATTTTAGAAAGAAAAAGGAGAGAAAGAATTTAAGGATCGAATTTTATTTTAAAATGTAGAAACCTTGGCGAATCTTAGTAATCCTTCATATGCCAACTATAAAATGTTGGCAATATTTTTGTAAAAATATTCAAATTTATAAGGATTTTATATAGTTTGTATAAAGTTTTGGTGATTTTTAAGGTAAAATAATTTTATACTATAGAATTTGGGTGAATCAGTTTTAGAATAGCGAATATTGTTTTGGTAAAAAAACATGGAAAATTAGCCCATGAGTGAAATTTAGCCCCTAAAATCATCACTGAGTTGGATTATTCTCCCCAGTCATGATGGGCCATAAGGAAAATGTTAAATATTTCAACCAAAGATTTACTACAGTCCAAAATATGTTTAAATAAGGAACTAATCCTACACTAGAGCTTCATATTTAAGAATATGATAATGCATTAACCACAATAATGTCAATGCTTCTTAAGTGATCAAAAAACAATATGTTACTGTTTAATTTTGAAGAAGCCAAGAAGGTTGAATTAAATATGAGAGGATGTAAAGAAACCCATAAAACATTGGGGAGTCATGAGGTTACACCACCAAAAAAGGTATTACCTTACCTCGACCTCAACCAAGAAAGACATGAAAGGTAAAGAAAAGGATTCTATGGATATGGAAAGAATGAAATGAATACTCAAATGATTATCCAATGATGTAACAAATATGAATAGAAGTTCAAGAAAATATACTTCCAGCTAGAGATCATATCGAACTTTCTTCAAAAGAAATTTCCCTCTTAAATCCATTCATCCACCTCTTGCAAATTTAAAAATTAACTTATAAGGATTTTACATGTATAACTATTGAAACTATCATTAGGCTAATAAATTTGAGAAAGCATGTCGACAATGGATAAACACAATGAATTTTGCAGGCAACATATTTTTGGACCATTTTTCTCAAGTAGAAGAATATAATGAAAAAGAAGAGGGAGAAGTGGAAGAAGAATCTATAGAAATTTCTAGTGGTATAGCTATGACCTTATGGGATATTCTTCTTAGTGCAAGTATGATTGAATATGAGGAAGTGGTTGAAGAAGGATTAGTAGTTCAGACTAAGATTAAATGACATGTTATTCAATGACAATCAATTGTGTCCCAAACTAAGAATAAAAGTAAACCATGGGTTTTGAATTCCACTATCATACATGCCACTGTGATCTATGATATACATAAGCCTTCAACCACGTATTTAAAGCCTATGTAATAAAACATCATTAAAGATCTAAATAATATCAAAGTAAATATTTAAATACTTGAAATTGTAAATTTGTTGAACTTACATAGAATAGATCTAGCTAAACAATAATACACACGTTTGTAGAGAGAATTTTAGAAAGAAAAAGAAGGAGAGAAAGAATGCAAGAATTTGCATTAACCGTTATGAATATTGAATAATTTACACATGATATACTCTGTATAACTCAATGAGTGTGCACTAGAGGAGAACCAATGCACCATAGTGGTGGTCTAGAGTGATATGGACACAAACCAATAGTTATGAGAGTGAACTGTCACCTAGTCTAGTCTCTTAAGCAGTTACAGGAGTGAACATCCACCTAGTTGAGTTAGCTACTCAACTAGTCTTCAATTAACTGAATGAACAGAGAGTAGTGAGGAGATAACTTATGGAATCAAGGGAAATGCACCAGTCTCTTGATCATCCCAAGGAAATTACACATGCGTTGGTGATGATCCCAATGTTGCATGGTGACAAAACCAATGCAGCATCTAAACTCAACTCAACTCAACTAGTCAAACTGAAGTGTCAAATGAAAGAGAATATTCTCCAGGTGGAATATTCTTCCTTAAAATATAGGAGACTAGATATTGACTAATTATGACTAATAAAGAAGGAAAAACCTTAGGAAAAATAAATCCTAGGTGTGTGTGAAGTAACTCCAACCCCCCCCTAAACATGACTATGGTGAAAATAAAGAATGGGTCCCAACAACGAGGCCATTTTAGGTACCCAAATTGAAAAGATACACTGAAATAAAGTGAGGGAAGAGGGAAAACCTCATGGGTACCCCCCTCCCCGCGCCCTAAAGGTACAATGTATGTAAAAATAAGAACTACAGTTGCTAGGCAACTATTTCCTTCACTCCAAGACGACTTCGCAGAGAGTGGAACTTTTGCTCAGTCAAGGTCTTGGTGAATATGTCTATCATATATTCCACTGAAGGAAATAACTATAGGTCGATGATCCCCTCGTGTATTAAGTATCAAATGTAGTGCATGTGGATCTTGATATGATTCTTCCTCTACTTCTGAACTGGATTTGTGCAGAACTTTAGAGTGCTCTGGTTGTTACACCAAATGACGATCGACTGATGAAACTGAAGTCCCAAATCAGTGAAAAAATGTTGTAGCCACATAGTCTAAATGGTTATGTTAACTACCCCTCTGTACTCTGCCTCAGCTGAAGATAGAGAAATGGAAGCTTTCTTCTTGCTTGACCAACAGATAGGTCTGGAACAAAGACTGAGTGAGTAACCATATGTGGAATTGCAATCAGTGATGTCGCTAGCCCAGTTGGAATCAGTAAAACCGATGATATATAGTAGAGTATGTTTCATAATGAATCCAAAAGGTGATGGTGCCCTATAAGTATCAAAGGATATGCTTTGCAGCCTTCCAATGTAGCTCATGCAGCTCCTGCATGAACCTGGAAACTGTGCCAACTTCATCTGAGAGGTCTGGTCTGGAGTGTGTGAGATACAACAATATCCCCACTAGTTGTCTATATAGTGTGTTTTCAACTAGTGGACTCTCCCTGTCATCCTCAAGTTTGACCCTTGATAGGAAAGGAATCAGAGCAAACTTGTAGTCTATCATGTGAAATCTCTCAAGAACTTGTGCATACTTTTCCTGAGAAAGTTTGATCCCTGATGCATCCTGAATGATCTTGAGTCCAAGAAAGAAGTGTAGCGAACCAATGTCTGTCATAAAAAATGTGTCATGTAGAATCCTCTTGACTGCATAAATTGCTGAAGTCAAGCAATCGATGATCAACAAATCATCAACATATAGAACTAAAAGTAAAAGTGAATCGACCATCTTGAGCATGTAGACATTCAGGTCTGATTTAAAACATACAAATTTCTATAAGAATAGGTAGGAGTCCATATTGGGATACCATTCCCTAGTGGTTTTCTTGAGGCCATAAAGTGACTTCTTCAGTTGACAAACCAAAGATGAATCCTTCATAAATACTTGGGGTTGCTCTATGTAGATCTCCTCATAAATATCACCGTGAAGAAATGCATTCTTCCTGTCCATATGATGGACTTCCTATCCCTTGGTTTCTACAATGGCAAGTTCCAATCATATGGAATCCATATTCGCTACTGAAGTGAAGGTCTCATCATAGCCAATACAATGAACCTGCTGAAATCCTTTAGCGACAAGCCTGTCTTTGTATCTACTAATGTGTCCATCTGTTGTGCTCTTGGTCATGTAGACCCATCTTCATCTGAAAATTTTCCTCCCATAAGGAAGGGGAACCAAATCCAAAGTATGGTTCTTGAAGAGGGAGTTGTAATCCTCCTGCATGGTGGATTCCCAAAAGGGATTTCCAGCAGCCTCGCCATAAGACTGTGGATATGAATATTGAACCAAGAAAATATGCATGGAGGGAAATGGTTTAGTGGCAGTGACTGCAATAGGAGGCTCCTTGAAATCAGATCGAGTCCTCCTAGTATCATCTGGATCACCAATGAGATCCCCTGCATCTTGAAGAGTAGTCTCTGCCCACTTGGTCCTCTACTCTTGCTCTACAATTGCATCTGGACGCTCTGACTCTTCATCTGACTCTACTGACTTTGAATCTAAATCATCTTAGTCCTCTGAATCATAACTCTCCTTTGAAGAAGATTTGGCATGTGAATGCTTATCATATCAAACAGGTGGAACATTGAAGGTGTCTACATGCAGTTGTTGAAGTGCATGCGAGACACTTTCCTCAAATTGGAGACTGCGCTCAATGATGAGATGGTATGAGGAAAGATCAATAAGCCTATATTCTTTCACACCATCAGGGTATCCAACAAAAATGTACTCATTTCCTTGTGGATCAAGTGCCTTCCTCTTTTTAGAGGGAATCTGGGCCCATGCACGTGAATAAAATGCAAAAGTGGGTCACTTCCAGTTTGAGGCCACTCTAAGCCTCGTAGGGGGTATTATCCTTGACATATCTATGGGGAAATTTGTTTTGGATGTATGTTGCACAATTAAGTGCTTCGTCCCATAGTCTCTTTGTCAGTGAATTTGGATGCAACATGCAAGATGCCATCTCCTTTAGAGATCTTTTTTTCCACTCAACAACTTCATTTTAGTGTGGAGTATATGAAACTCTGTGTTGCAACTAAATCCATGCCTCATGGAAATGATTATGGATCTCATGATTTACATACTCTCCCCTGTTATCAATTCATAGGAATTTGATATTCTTTCTAGACTGTGTCTCAACCATGGCTTTCAAATCTTTGAGATGTTGAAAGACCTTGGATTTTTTCCTGTGAAAGTAGATCCATGTAAAATGTGAGAAATCATCAAAAAAAATGAGAACAAACCTCGCTTTGTTGATACATGGATGTAGAAAAGGAACCATAAGGTCATTGTGGATCATATATAAAGGTGAAAAATCTCTTCGAGACTTTCCTTTGTCAAATTTCTCTTGAGGGTGTTTTATGATAACATATCCCTCACATACTCCCTTAGAGTAATGGATGTCTGGTAGACCATCAACCAACATTTTATTTCTAATATGTTGCATGTATCTGAAATTAAAATGTCCAAACCTTTCATGCCACATCCTACTACTTTCATCACCATGAGTAAGTAGTAAAACAAAATTAGGTTCAAGGAATTCAGAAACAGTATACAATCTAGACTGCTCATTTACCTCACCACTAGAAACCCTGGAGTTGGTTTTCATGTTGTAGATGTCCACGAAATTTGGCGTGAATATGACTTTCTTTTTGGCACCAGAATTATTCATCTGATACATGGAGAGAAGGTTGATAGAAAGTTTCAGAATGTGCAACACATTCTCGAAGCTTCCATTGGTGAGTTAAATCCTTCCTTTGCCGGTGAATTTGACAGAAGAGTTATCCCCCATAAGAATAGGACAACCTTTACATGCATCCAAAGAAGAATATACTATTTTTGAGGAATCCATGTGATGTGATGCTCCTGAATGTACGATCCAAGCATCATGAGAGGCATTGATGAAAATCAAGGCATGGCTAGAATTGCATTTCTTAGAATTCAGATCTTCTGTCTTATTCTTCTTGGCACACTCAAGGATGCGATCTATAAGGTTGTTTTTCTGAAGTATTTGATACATTAGATCTATTTTATTTTGCATGCATGCATATTTGGGATGGAATACTTTGCGACAATATGATCATTTCTCCCCTTTTCCCCTTTAGATCTGAAGGCATCATTGAAGGGTTTTGTGTACCCTTCCTTCTTCAAATGTGCATGAGATTTCCATTTTTATTTATATTTATATTTCTTGTATTTTTGGCTTCCATCATGCATAGTGAGTGCATGTGCCCTTGGGCCTTTGATTGTGCCCATGTTGATGAGCTTGGTTTTCTCTTGTGTCAGGGATTTGATAAAGTTCTCAAGAGAAGGCATCTTCCAGGTGGATCTGGAGGCAAATATGACAGAATGGAATGTGGATATGAATACAGATAATTCAGTACCAAGCTTGGAGAGAATGGTGAGATCCATTTTTTTCTCCTCCTTCAATTTATCAACCCTACAAGCTTTGAGTTCGACAGTAAATCCTTGAATTTTGTAAAGAAATATTGGATATTGTCGAATCTTTTTGGATCCAATGTGAGCAGTTCCACCTCCATAATGTGTCCCCTCATCTCATAATGTTTTCCAAAGAGCACTTCCAAGGTGGTATAGAGTTCATTGGGATTCTTACAGGAAGATATGTGAAAAAGGAGATCAAGAGAAATAAGACTGCAAATTGTTCCGAGTACCTTATACATGCGATTCAAGTATTTGGATTTTTCTACGGATGATCTTGGTTTTGTATATGTATTCAAGTTTATCTTGTAAAACCCTATGGTTTGGAGATGTATGGCTATTTTCTCATTCCATGCAAAATAGTTGTAAGGTGTAAGAATGAATTCTTTTTGGAAATCCATCTTTTTGTTGTCTTCAATCTTTTTTACCTGCAAAAAAATTTGGTGTAGATTTTGATTAGTATTCAATCGACTGTGACACCGTGTAAATTTGTTGAACCTGCACGTAGTAGATCTATCTAAACAATAATACACACATTTGCAGAGATAATTTTAGAAAGAAGAAGAAAGAGAGAAATAATGAAAGAATTCTCATTAACCGTTATGAATAATGAATAATTTACACATGATATACTCTATATAAATCAATGAGTTCCCACTGGAAGAGAACCAATGTGCCATACTAGTGGTATAGATTGATCTGGACACACACCATCAATTACAGGAGTGCAATTCCACCTAGTCTAATCTCTCAGGAAATTACAGGAGTGAACTGCAATCTAGTTGAGTTAAGTAGTCAACTAGTCTTTAGTTAATTGACTAAACAAAGACAGTGAGGATTTAACTCAGGGAATCAAGGGTAATGCACCAGTCTGGTGATGATACCAAGGAAAGTGCACATTAGTTGGTGATGATCCCAATTTTTCATGGTGACAAAACCAATGCAACATCTAAACTCAACTCAACTAGTTAAACTGAAGTGTTAACTGAAAGAGAATATTCTCTAGGTGGAATATTATATCCTAGAATATAGGAGATTGGATAATTACTAATTACAACTAATAAATAAGGAAAAAACTTAGGAAAAATAAATCATAGGTGTGTGTGAAGTAACTCCAACATAAATATGTAAGATTTCACAACAATGCAATATGATGTTGAAAGATATGAAATATGAAAAAAATGTAATCTTCAAATTCTATTAAAACTACTAATAAAACAATTAGAAACAACGTACACAAATCAATAATCAATGTTCCACTTACAAGAAAAACATTTAAATCTTTGACTCATCCTTTCTTACTAAATTTTGATATTTTCAAGCAGAACATTCATAAATGTTTAGTATATTCAGGTGCTTGTTTTAATGTCATGCCATAATCAATGTGTAAAAATTTAAATTCCACCCCAACCAATTGATCGGCAAACATCATTCATTTTAATAGATCAGAATCTAAATTAATTGGTGAACTTAAATATGTTATCATCCAAATAGCTAATAATACCAAGCTTCATCAAGTTATAAAATTTGTCATGGTCAACATTCCCAAATCATATGGTCTTTTGCTAAGTAGACATTGATATCTAAAATTGAAAGTATACTTATCATTNGACTTCCATGGAATAGGTATCCCAATAAGATCATGATTGACAGAGAAAGAAACATGAAACTTATTGTTACTCATCTTGGGCAACTAATGAACAATCATCTTTAGAATTTCCAATCCTTGTAAATGTTTCTTTAGACTCTAATCCTAGTCATTTTCTCATTGAAATTTATGAAATACCTATAAAAAAATGATCTCAATTGACTTTACAATAATATAAGCTTCACGAGATACGAAGTAGCACCAATCTTGTAAACTATGTAAATTCTAGTTTTTTTGACCATCTAAATACATCAAATAAAAAAAAGAGATTTTAAGTATACCTCTTGCATATGGAATCTATTCATTAATGGTTCCAAATCCCAAGAGGGAGTTATAGTTGGTTATCTACTTATTGGTCCAGGTTTAAACAAAATTTTATTTCTTGTGGATTAGAATTCTATTTCACTAATAGTGATATAGAGTATGAGGACCTAGCTCAAGGCCTTATAAAATCTGTCCATTTAAAATTTGAAAAAATCAAAGTGTTGGGAGATTTTGAAATTATAGTAAGATAGATAAAAAAAATGTAATACATTGTAATTCACCACACCTAAAGAATTACTGGTAAGATGTTCATAGGTTTATTAATTATTTTAATGCCTTATATAACAGTAGTCTCACATTCTTAAAATTTGGTGTCTAATTCATTAGTTATTACTTATTTAGAATTTCTCCATGGGAGGATTTTTAGTCTAGTAGATTTTATATCGAGTTACTTCATAGGCCTTCTCTCCTAATAATGTTACTAGTTGGAAATTATTTGAAGGTGATGAGAAAATCTTAAAATTTCTCACAAATGGAGAGAATTTTAATGATCTATCTATTGAGACAAAGAGTTCCAAGAATATATGAAAGTGGATAAGGATAAATAAACCACGTCAAAAACCTCACACTGTGCCTAAACGTATTGTTAACATCGATAAATTGTTTGACTTACAAAATAGGTTTAAAAGATCATCAAATGTTAAAACCAACATCTCTAGTGTAGGTCACGAAGTCATTAATCTAGGAGCAATAGAAAATTCAATAAATATTAATCTTGGGAGAGGTTATTCTGAATATGAAATTATTACTGATATTAAATTATTTAATAAATAACAAGATGTGTTTTCATGGTCATATGATTATCTTAAATCTTACGAGGTCAATATTATTCAACATACTATGTCAATGAAAAGGGATGTTGATCCTATCCAATATAAACATCATAGAGTACACCCTTCTCTTAAACCTCAAAATAAAAAATGCATTAAAGAATCTCTCAGAAGCCAAAATCATATTTTAGGTTCAACACTCAGCTTGGGTCACCTATATTGTACCTTTCAGAAATAAATGTAGAGAAATTCATGTCTACATTGATTTTTAAAACTTGAATAAGGCTTCAAAAAATTACAATTATCCCTTTCCTCTTGTTATCACCATAACAATTTTCGATGGAATTCAATTATGAAGACTTAGCTGAGGGATAAATAGGTGGAGAGGGACAATAAACTAGAGGGAAGAGCTACATCTAGCTAAATATGGTGAAATCTAGTGAAGGCACGAGGTTGATGGGGCCTAATGGGTGACATATCTCAGGCATTGCAGATCGATGGTCAACAGCTACATCAGGAGGAGAACTTGCACGAATTTTAATTGCTTGGGAGAGGGCATATAGAAATACCATGTTTTTTTATTGCAAACACATGTTGCAACTAGAGGTATATTGGGGAAAAAAGAGGTCTACTCCAAACCTCTTTGTCTTGTCCCCAATATTGAGAGGAGTATATAAAGGAGGGATGGGGTCAATGATATTTCAAATCATTTGAACGTATAAAATTTGGTGAAAATGCTTCGTTCGAACTGAAGCTCGATAGTGAACCAGGCTTGCACATTCTCCAATCATTCATACATATTTTTCATCATGGCCATGAATCCTGTCATTTTTTTCATAACAAAACAAGATCCTGCCTCTAAAGAAGAATCCCTAATTGACAAAGACTCTGATATATTTGACACATAAAAAGTTGTCTCACCCATTTCTGTATCCAGAGATAATTTCTTGGATAATGTGGGGAAACAAATACCTTTCCTTGAAGCATTCCAAGCCTCCATAGTCCCTTATGTCATCGAAGTCGCATTCCCTTTCCCGGAATTCATAAACTGGTGCACAAAACAACACTCACAAGAAGAAAGTGTCATTTTAAATAAGTTAGGGTTAGAATTCTTATGCAAAGTAGATAGCCCTTCAATTTAACATGCCCTCGATACACCAGAGTCTCCCCCTGCAACGTTTGAACCCTTCGTAGAAGAGAAAATAATTATAGTCTATAGAGAATGTCCCCCCAAGGTAAAAACCCTATTTTTTCATACCATTGTTAAACCCGAACATCATTATAAGAGTTTGTTGTTGCCTATGAATGTGAGCATCATCGTTATTGAGGTCCAGTGGGCATGTTCCATACTGAGTCAGATTTTAGGTTTAGATAACAACAAGTTTGTGGTAGAGGTCATGTTGGGTTTCCTGTTGACCTTTTTTCAGACAGAGTCCAGTCAGTTAGCCTGTATCAGTTTCGAAGAGTTCATCACTGATAATGTACACAAACAACTAGTGAATTTCCAATCACCAAGAGACTTCAAGTATTACACACATTTTCTGAGAATCTTCCTAGAGACAAACAAGACATAATTCCATGAAGCTACATTCATATTGAATGAATGCAAAAGGATCACAATGCTCATTTTTATAAATAAGATCATGTCCAAAGTTTATAGCTTTATCTTCAGCACCGCCCTACCAAGGGTTTTAGAAGAAATGAAAAATTATTTGCAACCCAATCTAGAGAGCATAGTAGGAGATTGGGTTCTTTTTATGCATTCTACTATAATTTGGGTATATGGTTATCCATAGGAACCTCACCTTCTGTTAGTTTTGTTGACTCCCAGAGTCTTTTCCCTGGATTTCATTAGGCAAATAATCACCTCAGAAATAGAGTATTTTCTGAAAATGCACAAAACGTCCAACTTAAAGTTTCCTTTCATAATAGGACCCTTTATGGTAAAGACTAGATCATGTTTTCTTGAGATCAAAGCCAAGCTCAAGGAGTTTGTATTTTCATAGTTACAAAGTAGAAAATATGATCCACACCAAGTCATTTCTAAAAGAATATTGATGAGCAAACAAGGCCCTTATGAACATGAGCATGTTGAAGGATTTGATAAACTAGAAAATATGGAAACCTATGTAGATATGGAAGTCATTTAACAGCCTGATCAAAGACAACAAATGGAGTCAACTTCATAGTAGACTCAGACACATAAAACTTCTCCAAGGTTGATTATTAAAGCTCCCAAGATGAGTGTTTATAGAAAGAGGAGTAGTTCAAAGGACCTGGATGCCAGTGGTCAGCAAAATGTTCCCAATAAAATGAAAATCACATAGTCTCCACTGATAGTAAACCTGGAGGAGGAAGAACCTAAAGAGAAAATGAGCATGGAAATGGTGGAGAGTAGAAACAAAAATGAAGAAGCTAGTACATAAAGCATGCCACAGGGTGAAAGTAGCTCAAGAGCTTTCAGCAACAAGAAACATGTATTTAATAAGGCACCTTGAGTGGTCTACCAATCCAAAGAAAATTTAGAAAATCAATATGATGTGAAAGGAATTTTGTCCATGAGTGAAATAGTATATTTGTTACCTGAAGTAGATAGGATCTCCCATCATAAGTCTTCCTTGTTCTCAGTTAGGGATGTAGAAAGGAAGATACTTAACATAACGGTGGCAGATGAAGATAAATTGTCTGAAATCAAGCTACGCTATGAAAATATTGGTGCACCAGATAAGGTAAAATTCCACATAAATGCCAGTGACATGCTATATTCAGACTACCTAAGTCTAAGTTTGAGGTTTTCCATGCACTTAAATTGGATGGACAATTGAAGAAAGAAAAAGAAGCCAGCTGGGCCTGGCAAACTCAAGTTACGAGATTAGAATAGGAAGGCCCTGAAGGGGTAAAATATTCCTTAGGTGAGAAAGAGAAGATGATCCAAAGCCTAAAGAAGAAGATAAAAATGTCTACTACAGAACACCCATAAACAACAGAACTGGTTGTTCTAGAACAAGAAAAATAGAAATTTAGACATGAAGCACTGAATTACAAAGCCAAAGTATTGCAACTTCAGAAAGAAGAGGGGAATTGGTCAAACGGATAGGCAATAACATTAGACATGGATGCCATTGTACCTTCTACTGTAGAAAATGGATCAAGAATTGATCGATTGGTTCTGGCTATGTCCCAATTTAGCCCGAAGGAAGGAGAAATTAAGAGTCTCAAAGGAGATATAGAAAAACTGCAGAAAGAAATGAAAATAAAGAATGAGAAGGCGTCCTAGTCCCAAAAGGAGAATCAGACTTTGCTGGAAAGAGTGGACAAGTTGAAAATGAGGTTGAAAGGTAAAGGACTTTTGAAGGAATCTAAACATGTAATCTGGGACTCTATTGCTGCTGAAGCTGCTAAGTTCAGGGCATACCCAAATTTTATATATGACAAAGATAACATGGCTATCACTGCCCGAAGCAAGTGCACTGTGGTAAATGAGACACTAGCAAAAAAAACCTTAGAGTAGGCCCATAGCGCTATAAACCTTCTGAATTTTGTTCCCACTACCGATCTTCAGACCATTGGGGTAAAATACAAGACTATGTTGATCATTTAGGCTAGAAGGATAATTGATAAGCATAATCTCCTTAAGTCAGTTCAGACCAAAGCCACATAGATGGAACAAAGAATACAAGAATTCTAGGATCTATATGAGAAATTTTTCATCAAAGGCCTCCCACCATTTTGGGATGGAAAAGGAAAATTATATGATCTTGAGGGATACAAATCTCTCCTCGCCCAACGCAGAATGGATCACTCCAAGTTTGAAGGCCTGTAGGAAAACTTGAAGGGACTCAATCTAGTGGAATTTTTGGCCACGGATTTTGAGATCTTAAACTAGTTCAAGACTGTAAAGATCAAGCTGCCAAATATGAATTGTGCCACTTGCATCAACCTAGAGATATTGATAAAGGAAATGATGGATTACGAGATCCATTATGGCTTGCAGTGGAAAGAGATCATGCGACTAGGCAGGACAAAATGCAATTTGTCAGGAACCAATCAATAGCCTCCAAGTTTCATCAAATTGGTGAGTTCGATAGAAGATCAAAGAAAGACAAATGGTGAAGACAAAGTCAACCGGTCAAAGAAATCAGTCTCTAGTTTATGAAACGTTTTTTGTTTAATCATTGTAAATCGGTTTTCCTACCGAAATTGTTGGCTTGTAATTATTATAGTCAATTTTTGGAATCCAAAACATTTCGTTTCAGCTATTGTAATTGATTCCTAACTAGAGGAAAAATGAAATTGTATAAGTACTAGAGGTTTCGAATGTATTAAAGGTTGGCAGAAGTGCAAGGGAACCTTTTTGGTTGTTTTGAACTCTATTGTAATTTTCTGAAGTTGAATTGAATATATATACAGAAGCTTTTGAAGTATCTATGAAAAGATTCTAATGGTGGTGATATGAATTTTGTCTTCTCTCATTATATTTATTTCTTGTGTTTTTTTATTCCATTTACATTTTCTTCTATTTATTTGGAGATTTAAAGGCCCATAATTCATCTTATGATGCTCTCGGTTTAAGCAATTAAAACTGTTAAATTTTCTTTCTAGCTAATTCAGAATTCATTTCTGTAATGCTCTGATGCAGTTATTTGTTTTCTCATTCCTCTTACATCCTAATTAAATACAATTTATAACTCATATTCATTGCATTATTTATCCTTTATCCACTAGAGAGTTCTACCGGCTAGTCATTGTTTTCTTTGACTTTCAAAATTTCAACTCCATAGCCGTGAGTGTCCCTCCCCTCCCTTGCCAACAACTTTATAAAAACCCCCAAAACCAAACTAAATCTATCCATCGATTGCCAAAGAAATATCAAGTGACAAGAGAGATCCCTCTTTGAGTTGAGCATGCTAGTGCCCAACTCTAAAGTAGGTTGAAACAGTTACCTCTGTCGTTTGTCTATCAACCAAGAAAAATTTACAGAGTGCTAACACCTCCTATGGAACAACTCATATAGATTGTATCCAATTCTGAAATGTTTTCACTTGTTGAATTTTTCTTGGATACAATTAAATTCTATTATCAAAGGAAGATGGGATTAAGACCACATTTTATACTAAGTGGGGCACTTCCGCATATAAATGAATGTCTTTCAAATTGATCGATGCTAGATCAACTTTTCAGAGAGAAATGGATGTTTATTTTCAAGGTCTTATCAACCATAGTGTTATTTTTTATTTATATGACATGCTTGTTTATTCACAAAACATAGTTTACCATATTTCACATCTTACCCAGATTTTCAAAAGGTGTAGGAAGTATGGAATTTATTTAAATCCCAAGAACATATTTTCTATCAATGAACAAAATTCACATGTTCATATTATATCTAAATAGGGGATAATGATGGATATTGAGCATATGAAGGTTATTTTTGAATCTCCTTTACCTTATAAAAAACAATTGTGCAATCTTTTTTCAGGTGGATTAATTTTGTTCATAAATTTATCTTTTATTTTGATAAAATCATTAAGCCACTAAAAAAGATGATCAAGAAAGATTCAAATTTCAAATGGAAAAAGCAAGAGAGTGAATTAATTGAAAAAAACAATTGTTATATCTAACACTCCTACTTTATCTATTCCACACTTTAATCATGATTTCTTGATTTATACTTTTTTTTTATCACTCCCTCACAATTGTGATAAAATAAAAATAATTTGAAGGAAGCGAAGAACCTATCTATTTTATGAGTATTTTCATGTCCCCACAATGTTCCTAGCTAAATATTATGATTTTGTAGCTCTTGAAGGCATGCAACACAACATCATTTCTCACTTGTCTACTTGGAAACACTAAGGATACTTCATTTGGAAAATGCCTCTTCACCTACAGAATATTGACACTTTGTTCTAGGCTACCAAGGAGCCACAATCTTACTCTAGAGAAACTCTTGTATACTTAGATAATTGTTAATAGCTTAAAACATAGTCAGATATAAGCATACATCCATGAAATGAAGAGAACACTTGTGAAACAAACAAGAGAAACATTGATATAGTGCAGGCATCAAAACCATTCCTAACACCCAATTAAGTCTTATTATTGAAAAAATATTATAATATGAGCATTATTAGCTCACTTTACAACTTGGAAGAGTGACATGACTCTCCTCACGTCACCAAGACACTCATACACATATTTGTCACACCAAGTCTTGATCATTGTAATATATTTCACAACTTTTGTGGAGAACCTCAAACATGCATCCACCACAGACTCACCATATATTCTCTACTGCAAGAATTTTCATGAACCTATGGTTTTATCTCCTAGAATGCCTCCTTAGACCCGTGAAAAGAATTTCCCCAAACATAGATGAAAAAAAGGTTGACCCAATTTTTCCCAGAGAATCACCTCAAGGAAGCACAAGTCCTCCCATGTGGAGAGACTTGTCTCCTTGAGGGAGATTTCCCCTCTTCATCTAAGTCTTCCTTAGAATCACAGAGATAACATTTCCCTTATTTTTATTCAAATATGTATTCCTTGGATGGGTTCTCTTGTTCTCTTATAGGGACTCCAAATATCAACATCACAAACCATCACATCCTTAGGGAGTGTTTTTCCCCTTCGAGAACCCATGTGTCCAAATGAATTGTCACACCTCATCGTAGACCCTATTGCTCAAATGAATCATCGTACTCGTTCATGGACCCAGTTGTTAGGCCTCAAAATTGGTGCCATTTTCACTTCCATTGAACCATTTTTTACTTGTCAAAGCCACTCCTTTCACCATAATTACCACTCTTTTCATCACTTTTTACTATAAAGGTCTTTAAAGGTCTCATAAGTTAATTTCATTGGCATTTTCACATTGTTTTTTATGAATTACAAGGATTAAAGGATTTTTTTGTTACTAATGATGGTTGACTAATTTCAAGTCTTGTAACTCACATGAAGTTTTGGTAACTCGCATCATAGTTTTTCATACCCAAAGTTCTAGAAGGAAAACCAAGACATGGGTTCTCTTTGTGGTAGCCTAGATATGCTTAAATATTCCTTGCATTGGTTCCGGAGAGAGAAGGGATAGTGGAAATCGAAGTCAAATATCAAGGTAAACTATCTTCCAAATCAACATGCCAACAATCACCATACCCCTTCATGGACCCAATTGTTAGGCCTCCAAATTGATGCCATTTTCACTTCCAGTGAACCATTTTTTACTTACGAAAACCACTCCTTTCACCACAATTACCACTCTTTTCATCACTTTTTACTACAAAGGTCATTAAAGGGCTAATAAGGTAATTTCATTGGAATTTTCCCATCGTTTTTTATGAAATAGAAGGATTAAAGGCTTGTTTTGTTACTAATGATGGTTTACTAAGTTCAAGTCTTGTAACCCACATGGAGGTTTGGTAACTCGCATCATAGTTCATCATACCCAAAGTTATAGAAGGAAAACTGAGACATGGGTTCTCTTTGTGGTAGCCTAGATATGCTTAAATGTTCCTTGCATTGGTTCTAGAGTGACAAGGGAGAGTGGCAATTGCATTCAAAGATCAAGGTAAATTATCTTCCAAATCAACATGCCAATAACCAAATATGATCAACATCAAAAATTGGAGATATTCTCATTCATTTCCATGTAATGTGATCTAGATGGATTTCAGTGGCCTCCCACCTATTCCAATTGGTTCATTTTGGAATTTTTCTAGTTTGGTAGTTTTTTCCTCATTTTCAGGTCTCCAACTTCTGGGGTTGTTTTGAGGCCCTAAACAATATTTTTAGGGCTAGCCACGGTCAAACAATAACTTTGTTAGGGTTTGATGGATACATGTGCAATCATTAGATAGACCTTTACAATGGGCTATTGTGTGCCTAAAATGGATATCTTATGCAAAAGTTAGAACCTCGGGAAGTTGATGTACTAACTTACCCCAACGGAGCCCACATGACTTTTTGCGATTCATTTCCTCGGGTTAGGTTTTTGGATTTATAGGGTTTTGGAATTTATATCTATGGTAAAAGGTCTTTCAAATCCTCATTTTAATCATCTTCTTGCAAATGAGCACATTCGTCACATCTCTTCTCAGAGATGAGCCACCACCATTCCAGTAAGCTTGTTTTCCGCTTCATTTTATAGTTTCAACATATTTCCTTATTGAATAGAAACTATTTTTACGGTATCTGTGTTATTGTGTGTTAAGAATGATAATAATATGTATTCATTTCATTCTTCTCATAAATTATGGATCAGTGGTATCATAGAAGTATGCTCCTTGTCATTCTGAATGCATGTCCCCAACGAGGTTAGGGTACAAAGAATTCGTTCTCAAGATTTTTTCTCTTGAGGAAAAAATATCTCGCATTCCAAAGCAACCTCTCATGGTGGGAGAAAATAAAGATGACAGGACATGAGATCCTTTCAAAATGTTTCTCGAGGAATCCCTCATGCAATAGATAGACTAGATGGTGGAGAGTTTTGCACAAATCCTTCGGCGGCTACGAGCAGGCAATGTGTCTTCATCGAGCAGAGGCACCCCCCGTTCAAGATACAAATAAACTTTTATATTCCTATATTTTAAGGTCAAATACATGAATATGGTGTAGACAAATGGTTGAATATACTAGAAGATTATTTTTTATTTCCATAACTTTTCGAATAGCAAAAAGATTACTTTTGTGCTCCTCAAAGTCATTCGCCAAGTCAAATATTTTTGGGAAACTTTATGTGAGAAAAAGGAAACAAAGGAACCCTCATTATTTATAGTCATAGCCACCTGGGAGTCCTTCAAATATGTTATTAATTAACAATACTACTCTGTTAGAAGTTATGACAACTTGTATACAAAATGGACCACATTGTGGTAGGAAAGAGATCAAGCAATTCCAGAGTTCACAAATATCTTCCATACCTTGTGCACCAAGCTAGGTATCAAATATTATGAGTGACATATGGTGCTCAAGTATCGAAATGGTATGCATAGATACATCCAAGATGAAATGAATTTTCTATACATCTCGTGCTTGGGAATGACCTATTGATATGACATCAAAATAGAGAAAAATATTAAACAAAAGATGCAATAATTTGGGCTTGGGAACCCCTCAAAGAAAAAGAAAGGAAAGGTTGGCCCCAACCTGTAGAACAAAGGACAAATAAAATAAGGATATCCTTAGGACAACCAGTCCAAGTCAAAAGCAAAGAAGACAACGAAATGAAAAATAAAGATACCGGGAAGTGGTGTGACTTCCATAAGAGCCCTTGGCATAACACTGTTGATTTCCACTCAAAGAAGTCATTGGTGGCTGAGGTGACAGCCTCTAGATCAGATGTGGGTTCCGACTATGACTCATAAACATAAAAGGGGAGACAGATCATTGACATGGAACCCAGTGCCACCATTTCTTCGACCAAGCTCAAGCCTAGTGAACCAAACAAGCCAGAGGAAGGTTAGCTCCTTTTTCATTCACATATGTGGGTGAAGGGCACCCCACTTCACTTCATCGTTGATAGTCATAGCTACAAGAACCTCATCTCAATATATCTCATCAAGAAGCTAGCCCTTCCAACAATTCCACACCCACAACCCTACACCAGTGGATGACTCCACCAAGGAATCGATCTATGCATCAACCAACAATGTTTCTTGTTATACGACATCAAGCCCTTCAAACACGAGGTATTGTGTGATGTTGCTTCTCTTGAATTTTTTAATC
Organism: Picea mariana; assembly: GCA_032191745.1. Classification (NCBI taxonomy): domain Eukaryota; kingdom Viridiplantae; phylum Streptophyta; class Pinopsida; order Pinales; family Pinaceae; genus Picea; species Picea mariana. Next base: position 6,736 of record JASDQU010373729.1, on the reverse strand, counting down.
TTCTTTTGGGCCAACCTTATTTAAGAAAATGTCATGTTGTATATGACTCGATGCCTTGCAGTGTTATTTTTACTTTGGATAGGAAATTGTACAAGATAACTGAGGTAGTCCCACCTAGTGTTATTTCCTTGATCTCTACCAAGAAATGCAGGAAGGTCATCTCTCAGACCAAGAGTTTTGTATCCTTCATGATTCAATCTCATAGTGAGTGAAAGATCACAACCACATCCAAGGCCTTCGTGGCCGACCTCTCCCTGTAGCAGAAGAAAGTGGATAAGGTCATGGAAGAATACTCATATATCTTCTCCTCACCTACTGGGTTAACTCTGCACTGTCACATCATGCATCCCATCAATATGACCCCCGATGCACTGCTACCCAATGGGACATTCTATCATCTCTCTCTATTAGAGAATGAGGAGAGCAAGCGACATATCCAAGAAATGCTCCACAAGGGGCACATTTGTCCCATCTCATCACCTCAGGGGAGCCCAGTTGTGTTGGTGTAGAAGAAAGATAGGACCTGGTGACTCTGCATTGATTATCGAGCCCTAAATAAAATCACAGTCTGGAACCGATACCTGATTCCCTGAATCGACGACCTCCTTTATCACCTCATGTGGGGCAAATACTATAGTAAGATTGATCTGAAGTCTGGCTACCACCAGGTCCCAATAGAAAAGATAGATGTATGGAAGACTGCCTTCAATTCAAAAGAAGGTATTTTTGAATGGTTGGTCATGCCCTTTGTCTTGAAAAATTCTCCAACAAATTTCATGAGGATGATGGACAATATCCTCCAACTTTTCACCAATACTTTTATAGTGGTGTATCTGGATGACATCCTTATCTACAACAATACTTGGGCAGAATGCTTGTAGCATATTCGACAAGTTCTACACACCTTGTAGCAGCACAATCTATATGCCAACCTGAAAAACTTCTCCTTCGACATGGACAAGGTCCATTACCTAGGATACATCATTGATCAACATGGTGTGCATGTGGATCCATCCAAGATCTAGGTCATCCATGACTTTCCATCCCTAACCACACTCACTGAACTTCGTATCTTCTTGGGATTTGTCAATTTCTATCGTAGGTTCATGTTGGGATTATCCCATATTGCATGGGCACTCAACAAAGTAACCATGCATGGTGGTAAGGAAAAATTTGTGTGGGGCCTATCCAAACAACAAGTGTTCGATTATTTGAATCAAAAATTGTTCTCAACCCAAATAGTTTCATTGTCATACCTACATCATCCCCTTGAGATCATGACATATGCTTCAGACTATGTTGTGGGTGCCATTCTCACTTATCACGACCACCTAGTGGCCTATCATAGTGAGACACTATCAGATGTTGTCTATAAGTACCCTACTTATGACAAAGAGATGTACTCTATTGTGAAAGCCTACCACCAGCAAAGACATTACATTCTTTGGAAGGAGACAATCATCCACATTGATCATAAGCCACTGTAGTTCATCCAAACACAAGGTAAATTGCAGAATGACTGCCATCAAAAGTGGTCCACATACTTGCAGTAGTTCCACCTAAATGTCAAGTATAATACATGAATTACCAACCGAGTTGTTGATTTCCTTAGCTGACCTCCATTAATGGCACTCACCATGGTGCTAGAGTCTTGCATCCATGAGAGCTCTGGATGGCCCCTCCTCTATGAGATAGACCTTGACTTCTCCACCACCTACCAAATGTTGGTTTCAAACTCATTTGTCTCTAATTTGCATCTTTAGGACATGGTTTTGTGCCATCTCGACGATCTCTGTGTTCCATCAAGAGACCGATTGAAGATGATTTTGGAATCCCACTATAGTCGGGTGGCAGGACACTTTGACATCAAAAATACAATGGAAGTGCTACAAAAACATTTCTACTAGCCAAAACTTCGACAGGATGTCGGCAAGTATATCAGGCCCTACACTTCTTGCGTCATTTCCAAACTGGCCACTAATAAAAAGGGCCTCTACACCCCTGTTCCTAGTCTCGAAAGGCCATCGGAATCCATCTCAATGGATTACATGTAGGGATTTCCATCCACCAATAGGAAAAATGATTTTGTTTTTGTGGTCGTTGATCACTTTTCCAAGATGGAAATTCTAGCCACCTACAAGATGAAAATCAAAGCAGAGGCCACTTTCATGATCTTATTTGAAAGAGTATGGGTACATTTGGAATCCCACAAACTATCGTCTCATATCGGGATATTTGATTCCTCAATACATTTTGCTCGAGCCTCTCATCATTACTGGAAACCAAAATCACCAAATTCACTTTCTTCCACCCTCATATAGATGGCTAAACTGAGGTCATCAATAAAATGACTGTGCATATCTTTTCCATGTACAAGTCCAAGCACCCACGCACATGGAATGAGATTCTTCCTTATGTTCAACATAGGTACAACTTAGCCATATATCTTAACTGAAAAAATCCCCTTTCAGATGGAGTTGGGATTCAAACCATTGGGTCTCATGGATGTTGCCTTACCCCTTGTGGCCACCCTGATCGATTAGTCCCCTTCTCCAGCTAAAGATTACAAAACAACCTAGTTCATTGAGCAGATCCACCACATCCACCAATAGGTTTAGGATATTTTACAGAAGTCCAAAGCTATGTACAAGGAGTTCCATGATCAACATCGGGTGCCACATAAGTTTCAGGTGGGAGACAAATTTTGGTTGCACTTGTAGAAAGAAAACCTTATAGGGCCCCATTGGAAGCTTCTCCCACACTGTTATGGACCTTACACCATCACCAAGGTTGTGGGTGAAACTTCTTTTGCACTCAACACTCCCACTTTCCTTGGCTTGCACCCAATGTTCAATGTGGCTCTCCTTTAGCCATATTTCCCACCATTATTAGATACATCAGAGATCCCGGAACAATTGACATCAACAGAGATCAACCCTCACTACATGAAACATACATATAATGATCATATTTTGGGCACTTGGGTCAAGGGCACTCAACAACAAAGGATCCAATTTTATCGAGTTGCCAAAGTAGGGTAACTCCTACACCGAGGCAAGTGGCTCGCCTGTGACCAAATTCAACAAAAAATTCCTCATTTGATGGGGGAACTCAAAAAAATGGATACCATTTCTTCCTAAGGGGGAAGGATTGATCCATATGAATTTTAGTGGCCTCCCACCTATTCCAACTGGTTCATTTTGGCAGTTTTTTCCTAATTTTCAAGTCTCCGACTTTTGGGGTCATTTTGAGGCCCTAAAAAACGTTTTTAGGGCTCAACACATTCAAAATGAAAAAAAAGTTATATTATTATGGAAACATGTGCATTCCTCTAATATACCTTTCCAACGGTCTATCGTGCACCTAAAACGAATATTGTATGCAAAAGTTATGACCTCGAGAAGTTGATGTACTAACTTACCCCAACAGGGCCCACATGACTTTTGGCGATTCATCTCCTAGGGTTAGGTTTTTGGATTTATAAGGTTTTGGAATTGATTTTTATGGTAAAAATGCCTTCAAAGCCTCATTGTAATCATATTCTTGTGAATGAACGTAGCTATCTTATCTCTTCTCAGAGATAATCCACTACCATTCAAGCAAGCTTGTTCTCCATTACATTTTACAGTTTCAACATAATTCCTTATTGAATAGAAGCCCATTTTATTGTATCTTTGTTATCCTGTGTTAAGAATAATAATAGTTTGTATTCATTTCGTCCTTCTCATAAAATTTGGATCATCAAGAGAATATCCTCTAACGATTTCAAAGTTATTTTGGCACCTCTCGGTCTAATTGTATCAATTGTTGTGATTTATTTAATGTATTCGATGCATTTGATGCTTGAACATAGGGGATGCATTGAAGGTCAACCTAAGTGTATTTGGGATATGATATTGTATTTAAACCCATTATATAAGAAATGTAAAGGCTGGGTGGTATGAGATAGATACACATACAATCAAAGATCAAACATTGAAATCGATATTTTCTGTATCAGATTCTATTATTAAGATTATTTAATAGAAATGTTAGTGTTTTTAGATTAGTTAATGATTCAATTTGACTCAACACTGCATTTGTTTAAGTAGTGAGATGCCAATTGGGAGGGCCCACCAATCTATCCATCATTTATCCGTGCAACTAGCATAGGGACTATAAGTGTGTTTAGTAGAGAGACAAATTTACTATGTTTTCATTCCTCACACCAAATAGCTTTGTTCTTGTTTAGTTTGTGCAATCAATTTCATTGTCGTTTATTATCTAACAATGTTCATTGTATAGATAAACAATATAATTTTTTCCAATTGGAATCATTCGACCATCACAACTCTTTAACAATTTTGATTTCATAATTTGAATGCACCAGGAATATAACTCGATTTCCATAAATATGCATTCTTTACTGTAAGCTAGTTTATGCATACATCACCTCTATTTTGATTTCAATTGTGTTATCATCTAGGTGTATCTTGAATGATTACATTGAAATATTGTTTTATGAATGAAAATTGCATTACCTTTCAAATAATAATAAGAGATAACTTTGTTTGGATTTGAAGCATAGAGTTGTATCATTTGCGATTCAAGAATTAATATTATAGTGTTTGTGTTTTTCAACTTAAGTTTTGTGTACAAGTGTGTGTGTAGATTGATCCTTATTACTATTTTCTACATCCTTTTAATTTATTGATTGAATTACTTTTATTGTGGATATAATTAATCTAATTAGAGTTTAAACAATAAAATTGTGTTTATGTTGTTGTAATTAACACTGGGTAAAACTCAAAGCAATATTTATAACCTGAGCGTGTAAACTCTGCATTGTTAACTCAGTGAGCTCCTTTTACAATTTTCAATGTGTGAAATAGATTAATCTCTTTTCATCAACATCTTTTACATATTCTATTTCCATTCTTAATTAAAAATGCAACATCATCGAAGTTAGGAACAAGACTTTCTCCAAGAACTACCTACATGATCACTTAGGATTTACCTAAATGAAAAATTGTAATCCTATAACCAACAAAGTACTACTTTGTTCATCTATCAAGTGAACATGATTTCTATAGATTACATAGTCTTTATTTGAAGTCATAAAGTGCTAGAATGATAGTTTCATTTGATTAAGGGTGAAGAATGGTATTTTCCATAGATTAGATATCACATATGTGATATTATTTGTAGATATAGTGTTAGTATCTCACAATATTATGTCCTTGTATTGATAAATTAATGACCATGATTCAATTCAATTAAAATGGTTGACATATTTTGCGTCGTTTTCTGGGAAATGCTAAAAGGGATTAACACTTCTATGGCTTATTTTCCTTGCATGTTTTAAATTGTAGAGTTTTTCTCCATGTGATTGTTATCTTTAAAAGTGTTAGCATTCTATATCTAATTGGGATGGTGAATGGTAAGATGCAAAGTCACCTTTACTTTAGAATTTCTAAATAGGTTCTAGCTAGACAAATTCACTTTGGTGAGTATGTTGTTTCATTAATTCTAAAGATATGTTAATCTTGCATGAATATATAAAGGTAAAATAGGGGTATATTTAGGGGAATAGGTTGAGTAGTTTATCTAGATAAAAGGACTCCTTTAAATACTAAATTCTTGGTAGGAAAGTATATAAACGGAGGACAAGTAGGTAGGATTCCAAAAGGAATTTCCACCAAACAGAAGCCTACAACAAGTGCAGTTAAGAATACCATTTTTTTCCAACAAAATCTACAATAGAGGAAGAGGTAGCAAGTTTCTCAGATCACCAACCAGAAGGTGAAGAAGATTTCAATAAAATCCTAGAACCAATATCTCAACACATACCCTTAGTTTGCATTCTATTCGAGAACATAAGCATGGTTGAAGGAAAAGGAGAGATACATAGAAACGATGGAGGTAAAGTACATGGAACTAAAGAGATAACTTTTGGGTTTTCGATAGTGGGTCCTAATATAAATGTGTAGATGAAGAAGATCCATTACTCATTTTTACTGCACTTCCATGCTGTGGTAAGCGAATACCATGACTCTTTTATTTTTGAATTTGATATTCTCTGTCCCATCCATGATTACACCTCTAATGCATAAAAGATAAGGTTATTCCCTGCCACCCTTAAAGATGCATCTCTATGTTGGTTTATGTGTCTTGGTGGGGACACGATTGTAACAAGGGAACAATTGTGGGGAACTTTTCATAGGAAATATCAATATTACTATAAGGCTAGGGAATTAAAGGAAGAGACTTTTAAAATGGCATAGAAAGAGGAAGAAAACATAGAACACTATCTAGATAATTTTTTGTATAATCTACAAAGATCTAAACAACACATATTGGATCCAAAAGCCATAAGAACCATTTTCCTGAGAGGATTGTTAGATGAATCAATATTTTTTCTCAATTTAGTGGGATCTATTGATGTATCTCAAATAAAATTTGAAGAAATTTGTTATTGTGTAGAAGATATTATTAGATCCAGGAAAAAAATGGTAAAGGATCAACAGATGCTCTATTCGAAGTCAGTAAATTTGCAACAAGTGGTGTCATTAGGGATGAACTAGGAAATTTGATTGAAAATTTTAAAAATGATATTCTTGGAACTCTTATATTACAATTGGATAGTTGGAAATTTAAAAAGTAACAAGAAGAGTAAAATGAAACTCTTTCCATTTTTTCCCTAGGTGTAGAAAAATACACCCTTTAAAATAATGTCCTCTTGATTGAAATCTATGTT